>CAUYSK010028614.1:0-61147 GCA_963575035.1 Avahi laniger | reverse complement strand
TTTTTCCATCCTAAATAGTGGGTGTGGAGGTAACCCCTTAAGATGTGTCCCGAGAGATGAGGTGCAGCTGTGCAACCTTCGCAGTCTTGTCTGAAGTTCACTAGGGCACCACCTCATATCTGTCACCTCCCTTCCCCGTGTTATTCCATTTTTCTTATTCTAGGCCCTGAGACTGCATTTTCCAACCGTGTATTGGCACTTGAAGTATAGCTCAGGCTCCTTTGCTACAGGACATTCTATTTTAGAAATTAATGTATCACTAAATACCATTGGACAATTAAGCCCAAAACAATATTGAGTGATGCTCCATGTCAAAATCTGTAAAACTGGTTCAGAGATTTAGCTTTGGGTGCCCTAGTCTCCAGTTGTCATCAATTTCTGTTTTCGGAATATTTTTGCTTGCTTCACAGGCAAGGTCCATCTCCGTTATTCTATTTTCATTCCCGATGGCCTGTTGTTCCACCCACTGCATTCTCCACCATGAATCCAGGAAGCTAAGAATTTAATTATTTATTTTAGAATGTATTAAATTAAATAAGGGAATCTACTAATTTAATATATGTCACAGTTTGGTACCTCCGTGCACTATGGAAGTCGTGGAAGCAGGGGAGGGGGACTGAAACACACACAGGATATGATTTCTACTCTAAAATGCTACCTCTAATGTGGAGTATAAAACTGTTAGAAACATAAATAAAATCCACATTTGTGTCTGAGCAAGCTAATAATATTGAGCTTCAAAAGTATACACAATAGATATAGATAGCTATAAATAGATCAGAGATAGATCATATTGTTTACAATTTGCAGAAGGGAAATGGAGGTTTGGAAAACTTAAGTAATTTGCTCAAGATTTATATAGCTAACTCCAGAAATTTCATTGTAAAATTATTAACCTACAAGAATTATTATTAACCTTTCCATAGAATGTATGACTTGATTACACACAAGAGGGAAATAAGCACATGCTCTGGGAAAACTAGTGATATCAAGATCGTAGGTGGTAGATGAAAGGAGATGGTTTAGAGTAATGTGTAATTGAGTTAATTTGAATTTAAGAAATTTGAATGGATTGGTGTGGCACCTACTTAGCTGACAGTGGATAATTGTGTTCCCCCAGTAAACCTTAGGAAATGAGTAGGAGAGAATCAAAATATGCCTTCGTTTGTACTGGTAATAGCAGCAAGAGCAGTGTGAGGAGTGGTGTAGCTGCACCGCTATCAGTAGCAGTAGCGCTACACAGCAACGGTAGAAAGGCTTCTATGTGCAAGGCCCCGTGCTAAGTACCTTACCAAGCCTGCGTTATTTAATTTGGGCCTAATGATCACCTTTTAATGTAGACAAGTGTAATGGTTAATTTTATGTGTCACTTGGCCAGGCATCAGTACCCAGTTGTTTGGCCAAGCACCAATGTAGATGTTCCACTGAAGGTAATTTTTAAAGATGTGATTAATATTTAAATCAGTAGTCATTGAATAAAGGTTGACAATTAAATCGGTAGATTTTGAGTAGAGAAGGTTATCCTCCATACTGTAGGTGGATGTTGGTGGGCCATATCCAGTTATTTGAAGGCCTGAAAAACAGAGATGGCGGTTTTCTGAAAAGGAAAGAATTCTTGAGCCTTCAGATTCAAGACTGAACACTAAATCTTGTGTGAATTTTCAGACTGCCAGTCTGCCCTACAGATTTTGGACTTGCCAGCCCACACAGTCGTGCAACATAATTCTTTAAAATCGCTCTTTGTTGTCTCAGGGAACACACACACACACACAAACACACAACACACACCAACCACTGGAGAACTCTAATCTGACTTTATTATCTGATGTCAAAGATTCATAGCAAATAATGTGCATCAGGTGGTGAACTGGTCTTCATTTTATTAGTTTATCTATGAAGAGAGTCCTTATATTTTAAGAATCGACAAAATAAACTATGTGATATGTGGGCACCATTCAAAAGTGAACAATGGCAACACTACAGCCCCTTTCTGGGAAATGCCTGAAAGGCAGTGGTAAAGAGAATTTTTCTCATTGGGCAGAAATTTGAGCAGTGCATCTGGATATTCATTTTGCTTGGAAGAAAAAATGGCCAGACATACTATTATATACCAGTTTATGGGCTGTGGCCAGTAGTTTGGCTGATGGTCATGGATTTGGAAGGAACAGTCACTGGAAATTTGCTGACAAGGAAAGAAGTACATGGATGTATTTCTCTGAATGCATAAAAAAATGAAGATATCTGTGTCTCATGTGCAGGCCCATCAAAGGTGACCACAGCAAAGGAGGATTTTAATAATCAAGTGGATAGTATGGCTTGTTCTGTGGATACCAGTCATCCTCTTTCTCCTGACACTCCTGTCATCATCCAATGGGCTCATAAATAAAGTGGCCATGGGGGCAAGGGTGAAGGTTATGCCTGAGCTCAGCAATGTGGACTTCCACTCATCAAGGTTGACTGGGCCACATCCACAGCTGAACATCTAATCTACCTGCAGCAAAGAATAATGCTGAGGCCCCAATATGACACCGTCTCCATTCTCTGGGGTGATAACTAACTACCTGGTGACAGATTGGTTACATTGAACCATTTTCATCATGGAAGGGATGGTATTTTGTTCTTACTGTAATAGATAATTTGGATATGGATTCGACATCCCTAAACTCAGTGCCTCTACCAAAACTATCATTCGTGGACTTACAGAATGCCTTTTTCATCATCATACCATGGTGCTCCAGACAACATTGCTTCTGATCAAGGAACTCACTTCATAGGAAATGAAGTACAGCAATGGGGCCATGCTCATGAAATTCACTGGTCTTACCATATTCTCTACCACCCTGAAGAGGCTGGCTTAATAGAATGGTGGAATGGCCTTTGTAAGAATCATTTACAGTGCCAGCGAGGTAACAATACCTTGTTGGGCCGGGACAAGGTTCCGGAAGAAGTGATACATGCTTTAAATCTTTGTCCAATATAGCCAGGATTCACAGGTCCAGGAATCAAGGTGTGGAAATGGGAATAGCAACAGTTAGTAGTACCTACTACCTCTAATGATCTGTTAGCTAAATTTTTGCTTCCTGTCTACATGGCCTTGTGCTTTGCTGAACTAGAGATTTTAGTTCTGACAGGGAATAGACAGAGGGGCTCACAGACAGGTGGTGGAAGTTGTACTTGCAATGAGAGCAGGATGGAAACATATTTACTTTGTTGGCTCTTGAAACACACGGACTCTCTTCATAGATAAACTAACAAAGTACACCATCTGATGCACATTTTTTATTTGAATTTTCAACAGATGATGAAATTATATTAAGGTGTATGTGTATATATATACGTATACATCTATCTATATATATTTTATATATATATATATATATATATATAGAGAGAGAGAGAGAGAGAGAGACAGAGAGACAGACAGAGAGAGAGAGAGTGTTTAAGGAGTTCTCTCATGCAACTGTGGGCCTGGCAAGTCTATAATATGTAGGGTAAGCCAGCAGGCTGGAAATTCCAACAGAAGTTGATGTTGTAGTCTTGAGTCTAAAGGCAGTCTGGAGGCAGAATCCCTTCCTTTTTGGGGAACCTCAGGCTTTGCTCTTAGACCTTCAACTGATTGAATGAGGCCTACCCACATTATGAGGGGTAATCTGATTTACTTAAAGTCTACTGATTTATATATACTACTCACATTTAAAATATCCCTTCACAAGCAACATCTAGACTAGTGTTTGCTCAAACAACTGGGCACCATAGCCTGGCTAAGTGGACATATAAAATTAACCATCACAACAAGGATATATTGTATTCCTTTAATAGATGTGAACACTGAGATTCCAAGCTTTCAAATAGCTCTCCAAAATCACATAGCTTATAAATGGCAGAACCAGGATTAAAAGCCCTTTCAGCCTGATTAAAAGCCTATCATTTTACCCCAAATAGCTTCCTTATGTTAGCTAATTTTATAGTATTAATATCTTAAATGATAAATTCAAATCAATACATTTCCCCCATTTTCCTTGTGTAAGTGATTATTGAACACTCAACTCTGTATGTTGCAATCACACGTTCAGGATCTTCACCTCCACAGCAACCACTATAGATGTCTGCTCTGGTTAAGGCTGATCTTAATATTGATTCTTTATGTATAGAAACAATGAAAAAAAGACAAAAATAATTATGGGTTGAGTGTTCAGAATGGATAAGTTAATGAGCTGTGTGGACCACAGAAGGCTCAAGAATGTTATAATGAAAAAGAAAAAAAAATATTGCCTTTGGTTTATCATTTTAAAGAGGAAAATTTATTTCCTCTATTTTTTTCTATTTCAGCAGCACAAATATTATACATGCAAATATTAAGAATAAGATGTTCAGAGACATATTTTGTATTTTTAATAAAATAGTGCACATATACCTTTCAAAACTTTTATACCTGCTATGGTTCTTTATAGTATTATCATTTTGGTATATTTATGACCTACCAGTTTTCTTAAAGGCCATTTTTACTTTTCATGTAAATGCAAACTTTGGTTTTGTTTGTTTTTCTTCACACTTCGATATGTTTTCTGAGTTCTATGTGCTTGAAGATAACATTTATATGTGTATATATATATATATATATATTTATATGTGTGTATATATATATATATTGGATTGCTCCCTTGGCTTTACTTTTGACTCATAAATTATTCACCAAAATTTCTTTTCCAGGTTGGTCTTTGAAGGTGCTATACTGTGAATAACTAAGTTAAAATGTTATGGCAGAAGGAATGATTTTCTTTCTTATGCATTTGATATAGGAAACATTAAAGGTGTGGTTTTATCCTTTGGAATGTGCTTTGACCCCATGATATATGGCATAGAATTATGAAGACATAGAGGTTATGCTAACATCTTTCCTTGAAAATTGCTATATCTTGTTTTACTTTTTCACATTTTTATATAATAGAATAAAAGCTTAGTGATTTTTAAATGAAATTATAGTTTTGTAATAAAAAAGTTCTCAATTTGCAAATATCCTATAATAATAATATATTTTAGCCAGATTTTAAAATATTGACAAGCAATTAGTCGTGTGTATGTGCAAAAAGGAATCACTATACAGCTTAAGAATTAGAAATATCATTAGCAAGCTTTATTTTCAAATTAAATCTTTCAATTTTATTTATCTTTCCTTAGGATTATTTCTGAACTATCCATCATAACTTCTGTAGGTCTTATATTTAAATCTGAGGTCTGCTCATAATATTTATTTTCCACTAAAAATGCTTTGGACATTCTCTATTGAATATGTACTGTCTTATCAAAATATCTTCATATGGCAAATTATAGACAACACTAATTTATAAATTATTAATGGAATGAAGACAGCATATAGTTCTTTCCAGTTTTCCCTTCTTCGTGAAAATAGCAAAGTACTTGAAATTCCTTCTTATTTCGACAGGCATGTATGTTCCAATGTGCTCAATTACATAGTAACGAATCATAATATGCACACACAAAAATCACCTCTAAGCTTTGTGCACGTACACATTGCAAAAGAGATGAGAGTTGTTTAATGGAATTTTTGCAGCAATGCTTTTCAGTATATAAACCAGATAACACAGGGTTTGCTGAAAGGGTCAGACTTGACCTCTATTGAGCACTAATTATTGATAAATGGCAGGAGTGAACATGTTCTCAGAGATTTACATCAGGAGATTATGGTGGTCAGCCAATCTTCACGGCAGCAGGACCCTTGAGATCCTAAGTCCCTAGAAAACCGGCACAACTAGCTGTCAGTGTGACCTGACAGAGCACAGAGATTCCAGAAGGAGTCACAAAGTACTTGAGTTTAACTTGCCGAAGTTTGGGCATCAAGGGAACTATTTCAGGAATCTTCAGGATGTATGCTAAGTTCGTCTTTTGCCTGAGGTAGTCACCAATCATGTATGCTACAATTGCAAGCTCCTCTCTCTGCTAAAGGATAAGGTTAAAGGGCTCCAGGAACATCTCTCTATGTGCTGAGGTTTTTAAAAGGTTAAAAGGCTAAATTGTGTCAAAAAAGAATATGAGAAATAACGCAAGAATAAAACCTGAAAGAAAAAAATGCCAATGAGAAAGAGATAATATCCATGAAAATAATATGTGAGAGAAGAAAAATTAATAGAGAAGAAAGGAAAACTATGCACCTGGATTTATAAACAATTACAAAGCCTTGCTAATAAAAGTGAATTGAGAATATTAGAAGAAGCAGAATTCTATGTTTCATGTACTAATGTAGACACCAATAAAGACAAGCAAGTGCTTTTTTTTGCTAATATTCACTCAGTCATTGAGTCATTTATTCTATTAATTTAAGTATTGCCAAACTTTATAGTATATAGCGCTTCCCAGCTCAGGACTATGGAATTTTGATTTGTAGCTATGACACGACAATTGGCATGTTCTTCAGCTGGAAAGCACGTGCGCAGCATGAAGGAGACAGCGAACTCATTGAACTTCAGACTTTTAATGGATTCTGCTGATCTGAAGCATTTCTCCAGTGATTTTCATAATCCTGTGCAGCAAAATGCATAGTAAGTGTTTTACTCTTTTATTTTTTATGTGGGGTATAGATTTTCGAAAATGAAATAGACAAGAGGAATTGAACATTTGTTATGTTAAATGTATTTGGACAATGAATTCTAATAGTGGAAAAAAATACTTTTTAGTTTTAAAAAAGACAAAATGGGATGGGAGGAAGAATCACCAACTGAGAAACCAATGTATCACGTTAAGATACATTGGAAAAGAGAAAGAAAGAAAGGTAAATAAGTTTCTGAAATGACATCTTTTAGAAGAAATCGTATTTCAAATGAAATAGAAGTGCCAAATTTGTTGGGGTTTTATCAGAGCTTAACCTACATGGGGGAAGAGAAATACTCCACACCTGTCCACTCTTGCCTTCAATGTGGAGAAGGGAAATACAAAACTGCAGCCCACCTTAGTGATTCTGTCTCACCAAAGGGGGAAATAGCCCCGAGCAGAATTTCGAAATTCACAATCCAGTGGCACAGGCTTACTAAAAGACTAAGATCTAAATATGGGATTACAGAAAGCTTTTCTTCCCCCAAGACGTAACTGCCACATCACAAAAAGCCTGTTTATAGTAGGTCCTTTTACCCAGTACATGCTGTTGAGCTATTAAGAAAAAAATACAAGGCATACTACAAGGCAACAAACACAATTTGAAGAGACAGAGCAAACATCGAAGCCAGACTCAGATATGGCAGGTATGTTGGAATTATCAGACTGGGAATTTAAAACAACTATAATTAATACACTAAGGGATTTAATGACAGAATGAAAGAATACATGAGAAATGTAAGCAAAGAGGCAAAAATTCTAAAAAGAAACAAACAAACAAAAATGCTAGAGATGTAGAAAAAACTGTAATAGAAATTAATGCATTTTGATGGACTTATTAGTAGACTAGACATGGCAAAAAAAGAATTGCTGAGTTTCAGGATGTCTCTGTAGAAATCTGCAAAATTGAAACACAAAGAGAAAAAGGAGCTCCTTCAAAAACAACAACAAAACACCAAGAACTGTGGGACAACTACAAATGTAACATGGATGTCATATGTAATGGGAATGTCAGAAGAAGAAAGAAAGAAAAAGAAGAAACATTTAAATTAATAATGACTGAGAATTTCCCTAAATTAACGTTGGATACTAAACCAGATATTTAGGAAACACAGAGAACACCAAGCAGCATAATGCCAAAAACAAACAAACAAAAAACCCTCAAAACAAAACAAAAACCACACCTGTGCATATCTTTTCAACTGTAAAAAATTAAAGATATACCAAGAATACATAACATATACTGTGTATATGCCTAACAACTAACAACAGAATATCAAAATATGTGAGGCAAAACTGATAGAATGGCCAAAAAAGAAAAAAAAAAAACAACCTTCTATCATAAAGGGGCAGATCCAGCAGGCAAAACATCAGGAAGGCTGTGGTTGAACTCAACAACAGTATTAATTAACTGGATATAACTGGCATTTATTGAATTCTTTATCTAATGACAGCAGAATATACATTCCTGTCAATCTCATTTGAAACACACCAAGATAGACTATAAACCGGGCCATAAAGCACATCTTAAAAATTTAAAAGAATAGAAATCAAAGTGTGCTACTTGATGTAGTCAAGATGTCAGTTCCTTCCAGATTTATTAACAGATTCGATGCAATCCCAATCAAACCCCAAGGAAGTTATTTTGTGCATATAGACAAAACAATTCTGAAGTTTATATGGAAAGGTAAAAGACTTAGAATAGCCAACACAATATTGAAGGAAAAGCAAAAAGTTTGAGGACTGCCTGACTTCAAAACTTATGATAAAGCTGTAGTAATCAAGACAATTTGGTATTGGCAAAAGAGTAGGCAAATGGATCAATGGAACCAAATAGGGAGCCCAGACACAGACCCAAATTAATATAGTGAACTGATCTTTGACAGAAGATAAAAGCAATATGATGGAGCAAAGATAGTCTTTTCAGTCAATGGTGATGAAATGATTGAACATCCATATGAAGAAAAAAATCAGTCTAAACACAGATCTGTCACTTGACAAAAAGTAACTCGAAATGAATCTTAGACCTAAATGTCAAACTATAAAACTAGAATATAGCATAGGAGAAAATCTAGATGACTTTGGATTTGGTGATGACTTTTTAGATACAATACGAAAGGCATGATTTGTGAAAGAAATAATAGATAAACTGGACTTAATTATAATTAAAAATTTCTTCTCTGTAAAAGATATTGTCAAAGAAACGAAAAGATAAGCCACAGATAGGGAGAAAATATTTGCAAAAAAAATATGATAAAGGACTGTTGTATAAAATATGCAAAATACTCTTAAAACTCAACAGTGCAAACAAACAACCTAATTAAAATATGGGACAAAGACCTTAACAGACACTTTATCAAAGAAGATACAGGTTGGGCATCCCTAATCCAAACATCCAAAATCTAAAGGCCTTGAGAATTCAAAACTTTTTGAGCACTGACTGGACACCACAAGTGGCAAATTCCACACCTGACCTCATGTGATATGTTGCAGTCAAAACGTAGGTGCATGACACAGTATCTTCAAGGGAAAAAAGACTCTCCCAGACCTCTTCACCTGCAACATATCTTTTCTGTGCATGCCTAGCTTGCTCCACAAAAGCATATCCACAAGGGACAATAAAATGTCACATGTGCAGACTGTGTGCACCAAAGGCAGTTTCCCCACTACGTCCCACATGGGGCCAAGACCAATGTGCATTACTCACTGTGGGTTTTTTGTTTTTGTTTTTGTTTGCTTATTATCTGCTATTTGGTGTAAAAATATTTTTGAAAATGTAGAAAGGCCTTCAGATACCCCTATGAGTAACACTGATAAGAAAAAAGAGGAAGCATTTATGTTATTATGTTTATCTATAGCATATAAAGTCAAACTGTTGGAGAAACTGGATAGCAGTGTACATGTGAAATGTCTTAACAGAAGAGCATAGTGTTGGAATGACCACAACATATGATCTGAATAAACAGAAGTATAAACTTTTGAAGTTCTATGCTGAAAATGATGAACGGAAATTAATGAAAAGTAGAAAAACACTGTGTAAAGCTAAACATGAAAATGTCGGTTGTGTATTGAGAGTGCATCCATCAGGACTGTGTTGAATGCATGCACTTAATTTTATGCTGATCCTGAAACAAAGATCTGTCACAATAATCTGTAAATGGAAGGGAACTGTGAATTCTCAAGAAGTTGGTTGCAGAAATTTAAGAAAATACAAGACATCAGAGTTTTAAAGATTTGTGGTGATAAAACATCTGCTGATCATGAAGCAGCAGAGAAATTCATTGACAAGTTTACCAAGGTCGTCACTGATGACAATCTGCCACCAGAACAAGTCTGTACTGTAGATGAAACATCACCATTTTGGTATAATTGCTGCAGAAGGACATTTACTACGTGTTATGAGATCACCTCTGCAAGAATTCAGGATGCCAAAAACAGAATAACTCTGTTGAGATGGGCTAATGCACCAGGCATGCACAAGTGTAAACTTGCTGTGATGGGCAAAAGCTTGTGTTCTCACTCTTTTCAAGGAGAGAACTTCTTACGAGTTCACTATGCTAACAAAAAGGCACGGACCACCATGGGCATTTTTTCTGATTTGTTTCACAGTTTGTACTAGTGGCTCCTGTTCACTCCAGGGAAGCCGGACCAGATGATGAATGCAAGATTTTGTTACTCCTTGACAACCGTTCTTATTCTCCAGCTAAAATTCTCATCAAAAATAATGTTTATGCCTGTACTTTACCTCAAATGAATTTATTAATTAGGCATGTGACCAGGATATCCTTAGATTAATGAAGAGAATATATAAAACGCTTCCTTGAACAGCATACTAGCAGCATTGAGGAGAGGCTGGGGTGTGGAAGGTTTTCAAAAGGAGCTTAGCATGAAGGATACCATATATATGCTCTTGTCAATGCTTAGAACACAGTGATTAAAGACACAGATGTGTGTGCCTGGCAAAACCTCTGACCTGTGACTGTGTTCAGTGATGATGATAAGTAAGGTTTTGACTTTGAAGGATTTGATATATCAAGTGAGAAAAAATGATGTCTGACCTCCTCACACATGCAAGAAATATACCTTCAGTGTCTGTCAGTAAGCTGGAGGAAGTAAATATTAAAGATGTTTTCCACATTGATAATGAGGCTCTAGTTGTTCATTCATTGACGGATGGCGAAATAGCTAAGATAGTTATGAATCAAGGTGATTGGGATAATAGTGATGATGCAGATGATGTTGTTAACACTGCAGAAAAGTGCCTGTAGATGATGTGGTAAAAAATATGTGGTGGGTTTTTGAAGGACTGGAGCAGTGTGCATTCGTAACAGAAAAAGAAATCATGCCATTTTAGAAATTCAAAGAGAAACTTCTAAGGCAAAAGCCATTGCTAATGAGGCAGATGACATTAGAGGAAACACTTTAAAAAGCCGTCCAGCAGAATACCTCCTTATCCCTAGAGGACCCATAGAAGGGTCCCTTGACTGCTTTAAATGTTTCTTCTTACCTAAAAAAATACAGTGTACAGTAACCTTTAATCAAAACACAGCATTATAGGTAGTGACTGAAAGCTTGTCATTGTTTGTTGTTGCTGTTCTTTGACAACTGATACAGGTATCTAGTGTTGCTACTGTACTGCTTAGTTAACCTGAACATATTATTTTTTCACTGTATGCTACTGTAATTGTGGATACATGTCATTATACATTTATCCAAACCCATAGCATTTACAACACTAAGCATGAACTCTTACATAAACTATGGGCTTTGGATGATAATGATGTGTCAATGTAGGTTCAGCAATTGTAACAAATATAACACTGTTGTGGGGGATGTTGATAATAAAGAAGGCTATTTGTCTCTAATATAATTATATTAATTTATGGAGCGACACTATTCATGTCTGGGAGCTATATGGGAAATTTCTGTATTTTTGCTCTATTTTGCTAGGAACATAAAACTGCTCTAAACAACAAAGTATTTCTGAAAATAAGAAATGGAATGCATTTTCATTTAAGGAAGAGAAAATAATTTTATAGGTATATGTTCGAGGTTTAAAGTAGACCAGTGGGAGGAAAAATTCAAAATAATCTCAGGAAAAAAAATAATCCAAAAAGATTAGCAATTTATATGTGAGAATTATTGAACAAGGGATTAGACTCAAGTAGAAATCAATTGCTTTAGTTAAAATTTAAAAAGAAGTAACTTGGTTATTGCAACAAAATTTAGCCTATTTAATTAAAAAGAAAAACATAGTTTTCTTTGATTATAAAATATGTGCATGATAAAATAGATGTAAAATTTCTGTCTAGGCACCTACAAAATGTCTCATTCTGGTAAATGATAAACTATGACTTGAAATTCATTTTATTTGATATGAGATATCACATACATTTTTCAGTTCAGCTAATGTATTTCTTAGTTCCATGGTTTTCTTTTTTTTATTATTTCAATCTCTTCGTTCAATTTCTTTGATAAGTTTTCGAATGGTTTTTCTGTGTTACCTTAGAGTTTGCTGAGTTTTCTCTTTTTATATTACTATCTCTTAGTAAATTATTGCATTTTGTATTCTTGGTCTGAATGCTCACATATTTCCATCTTTTGGGATGTTAGACACTGGTTCCTTGCTTTGTCCATTTGAAGAGGTTTCTTATTTATTCCAGTCTTTGCTTTCTGGGTTCCTTTGGCTTCTCTAGTATATATGTGTTTAGAGGTCCTGTAGAATTTGCATACTGATAACTTTAGCCCTAGATCACTCCTATCAGGTTTTAGAAGATGTCTTTCTCCAGGTTTGCCACAGCTTGCACAAAAGTTTGAAGTGCTGCTTATCGTGGATGTTAGGATCTCAAAGGGAATTCCCCAGCTAGGTGAAGAGGGTGGCTGGTGATTTATGCCCAAAGGGCCCATGGGGTGCATCTCTTGTAGCATGGTCTTTCTAAACTGCCTCTTTGATTTAGCATCTCCTTTGTCTAAGATGGAGAACAGCCCTGGAGTTTCACATCCTGTGGTTGCTAGCCCTGCTGCCACTGTCTGTCTCCAACTGCTCTGAGAGGTTCTTCTCCCTAAGGCACTCACAATACTTTCCATGCATTGAGTGCAGGGACCAAAATGACGTGGAGGTTGGCTGTCTGTCTCAATCTCACTCTATCCAGTATAGATACCATGAGTCTGGGAGACTTTTCCACCTGGTGCCTTACAGTTTGAAGGAGCATCATCATAGTTAGAGAAGTCCATTTCTCCTAGCTTCTGCTCACTTCTTTGTGGCTCCAGGGTTCATTACAGTCTCAGTTTGGGGTCCTGGGATATTGTTGGAGATAATCTTGGCACTGGATAGTTCTTTTGTTTGTTTCCCATGGGGGAGAATGAAACCAGATTGCTTCTACTCCTCCATTTTGGTGATTTCATTCTTTCCTGATACATGATAACATATAATAAATCATATAATTATATGTATATCAAGGAAGCCATGAATAGAATTTAATTAGAGTTAAAAAAAAAAAAGTCAGTAATTGAACATAACGAGTAATTTGAGTTTCTCAGAGATTTCAGTACTAATTTGGCCTTTTTTCAAATATTAATGCATATTATAAATAACAATATATGTTCCAAGGAGTATCTTATTTGCAAGGATACAGTGGCAAATAAGATATCAGTAGTCCCTGACATTGTTGAGTTACAATCCAGTAATTGTTTGAAAATCTCTATGATATAAAAAGTCTAAAATACTATGTGAGCACCTCAAAAAGTTTAGCTCTCTGGGAAAATGGAAATCACAGAAAGCGTAAGAATGTGCAGGCTCTTATCCAGCCAGAAATGGAGTTGGGGCTGGCATCTGGATGATACTCGCTCGTTAAGCAACTCACTCACCCTAAGAGGGGCAGCATTAGCTCAGAAGAAGGAGTAGCTCTTGTCATGTGTCTTCTCAGAGGGCACATTTTTCTATTTTAAATCATACAAAAACTCTGTAAGTGCTTAATATGGCCCCGAAATTATTTAGCTAAAATATTTCTTTATCTATATCCATAAATTGCTTCATATAGTTAAAATATTGGGTTGTATAAAGAAGACAGTTAAAAAGTTGCATGAATATATAAAATTGTATAAAGAAGACTAAAGTTCCATATATGGTACACTGAATGAAAAACGCTAAGGATAAAGAAAGTACATAAAGAAAATGAAAGATATTTCTTGGGTATAGGACTAATATTTTTATATTAACAGATGATAGAGGAAAAGCAGAACTTCTGAATGTCTCAATTTCTCCTTTTCATAGCACAGCACAGCACTTGGCACATTGTAAAATTTCAATAAAATGATTGCTATTATTATCAATTATATTATTTCATGATTTTCCTCAAGATGTTAAATGCAAATGTACTTGGAGAGGAACTATATTAAAATGTCATCAGCCACTAATTTTACAGCCAATTTAGAGAATACCTATCAAGAGTCCAAGAGAGATAAAGAACCCTCACTTTCACATGGTAGGTGACCCAATAATATATTTTTAAATTAGTGAGGCCCAGCTATGTAAGCCCCAAACACTGGTTAATGTCTAATAACAATGATTTATGACTTGTAGAGAGAAAAGTAAAATGCACCAAGCTCCCCGCTATTGATTATCTCATAGTCTCCCCACATTGGCCCTTGGAGGTAGGAAGGAGTGACATTTTTCTCATTTTGTGTATGGAGAAACTGAGCATCAGATAGGTTAAGGGACTTCCCCAAGGTCTCAAAGTAAGTTGTAGAATCAGCAATAATATATATGCTATTTCTTTTGACATAACTCTCCATTCCATCCACAAAAGGATAGTCCCACAATCACACAGGAGTTCATGAAAAATGCCATTTTCCAGACCCTGCTCTCAACACATGTTAATCAATAGGACGGAAGTGTGGTCTTTCCCTATAGGACCACACACACACACATACACATACACACACACACACACACACACACACATATACATATACCACCATATAGAGTGGAGCTATATTATTTTAAGGTTACCAAAGTGAATCTGGTAGAGAAATTATGACCTTAGACTGTAAATTCTAAGAGATCAGGGACCACATCTGTCTGTATTGTTCAGCTGGGTGCAATGTCTGGCATGATCACCTAATTTCATTAGGTGATTGAATGAATGAATGGGATGACCACATTGCCTTAGCATTCCCTGAGAAACCAGAAATTAATTGAGGTCAACAGACTTTAGAGAGTGGTGCAAAAACCATAAAGCCACAAAGAGAATCACTTAGTTTAAATTTAAGCTCAGCATTGCCCCTGCATTTACTATGTAACGGAGGCTGCACTAGTCTTCAGGCATCCATGGAGAGAACCCCCCATGCCCCAAGGTGCTCTCGGCCTGGTAGAGAGATAAGTTGTACACACTGATACCTAGAATATTAAGCAAACAACACCAACGATGATAAGTTGCCTTAGCTAGGCATTCTCTATGTGGGAGCACCTTGCATATACAATATTATTTCAGAGTTCTAGAGGAGAGATGAAAAAGTGGTAGAGTTGCAGAGGAGGAAGAGATATACTTCACCTTCTCAGGTTTACTTTGTTCACCTGCATAAATAGCAGCTCCCTCTGGGAGTGGATGGCTATTTGCAGATGCAGGAAGCAAGAGCTCTCTTGACTTCTTTCGGAGAAGCCTGTGATGAAATATACATGTTGGGCAATGCTTGCTTCCAGGTAGAGAAACTGAGGCAAAGAAATTACAACAGGGCTGGTCTTTCTAATTTTATAATCCAGAAGGAAGGGAATTCCTCAAATCTGTGGCTCATTATTTAATCATACTAATCCTCTGATGACATCACCCCTACTCCATTTCCTAGATTGTTTATAGAGCCTTACAATTCAGCAAAAATCTTTTCTTCATCCCTAGTAATGACTCTGTGATTTACATCCTGCTTTGTTACAATAGCCTTTTAAATGCAGTTAGTATCTCCTTCTTCATACATCTACCACTGTCTGTTCTGATGACCAATGGCTTGATAAAGTACAAAGTGGAAATATCACACACCTGCAGGGATCTTCATGGTTCCCTGTGGCCCACAGGACCAAATCAGGAGTTTACTACCTGGCCCCTGCCCACCCGGCCTCCTCATCCTCAGCTCTTCTTCCTTCCAGTGTATACTTAGGATTCTTAACACCCAATGTGGTTAACAACCAGGTTCTTACTAAGTTTGTGTCTCCAAGGGTGAAAATTCAGGCACTATTGATAGGTCAGTGTGTGGAGGAGAATCACAAATGATGGTCACTGCATAAACTTGGCAGATGAAGGACAAATGGTACTGGCTGCCTTTATTTTCTCATAGCACAAGGAAGAGAAAGACCTAGCAAAATATACACTGGGGCAAATGAATTTACAATTATATCTACAAGGCTATGATTTTTACCCCCAAGTTAGCAGCAATATTTATCATGCCAAATTCAGCAGTCATCTCATAGCTCATCTCACCAAAGCACTTCGTAGAACCTGCTCCACCTATTCTCTCCCGCCTCTTTAAGTGCTTTCTTCCCTTGACTCCTAGGTTTCTGCACTATTCCGGTTTTCTTCCTACCTCCCTGGCCTTTCTTTCTCAGTCTTTGTGGCCAGCACTTCTTCCTCTTACTGACCTCTAAATGTTGCATTCTCAAACCTTCAAACCTGCCCACCTTACCCACCTCCACCCCTGTGATTCTCATCTCAGCAAATGCACCCTTTCCTCCCAGTGGCTGTTGTTAAAATCTTTGACTTTTCATTTCTTCAGATTTCACATCCAGTTCATCAGGAAATCCCGCTGATTCTCCCTTTCAAATAGAGCCTGAAAAGTCCATGCCACGATCATGTTTCACTTGGGCAAGCCAAGTAGCCACCTAACAGGCCTGCCATAACTCTTGCTCCCTTTATGCAGTTGTCTACACAGTGGCCTGGATGGTCTTTCTAAAACCCAGTGCCACTCCCATGCTCAAAACCTTCCAATGGTATTCCAGCAAATGGAGCATAATTCAAATTCTTTATCATAAACTACAAAGCCACATGTGATATTATCATGTGTTTCCTCTCTGACCTAATCCACAGCATTCCTCCATAGTTCACGCTGTTCTGGGCTCGCTGGCCATCTGCAGTTACCATCTATTGTGGCACAACAAATTATCCCAATGCTTATGGGCTTAAAGCAATAGTAAATATTTAGTGTCTTTCTTAGTTTCTGGTAGTCAGGAGTTTGGGAGCAGCTTAGCTGCACTGTTCTGTTCGGGGTCTCTCACGAGGCTACAGTCAAGATGTCCACTGAGGCTACTTTCATCTGAAGGCTTGGAAGGGGCTGGCACACCCACTTGCAAGGTGGCTCACTAATTTGTTGGCAAGTTGGTGTCAGCTCTTAGCAAAAGGCCTCAGTTCTCCGTTCTCCACATGGACCTTTCTATGGGACTCTTGTGTGTTCCATGACACAGTAGCTGACTAGAATGAGTAATAGAAGAGGCAGGCAGAATCGCCAATGCCTTTTAGGAACCTATTACAGGAAGGTACATCGTCACCTCTGCCATACTCTCATGGCCATGCAGACTAGCTCTGAATAAATGTGGAAGGAGACTATATAAGAGTAAAACAACCCAAGTCAAGGATCACCGTGGGCCATGTTGCAGCCTGGCTAACACACCGTCTTGCTGTCTTGCATACATACAGAGCTTATGCTCACTTGTTTGTTCCTTCTAAATGGAAATATCTCTCCCTAGCACAAAGCTTCTGCACTTTTACTCAACTAACTGCTTCTTCAAACCAGGCTGCCCAGGCCACATTATCTAAAATATCCTCCCTATGTTAGTTAAAGGGTAGAAAATTTCAGCTATGCAGGAAGAGCAATTTCTGGAGATCCAATGTACTGCATGGTGACTATGCTTAATAATACCATATCGAATACTTGAAATTTGCTAAAAGTGTAGATCTTAAATGTTCTCACCACACATGCACACAAAATGTTGTAACTATGCAAGGTGATGAATATGTTAATTAGCTTGGCTGTAGTAATCATTTCACGATGTGTAGGTACATCCAAACATCATGGCTGGGAGGGGATGGAGAGCAATTGCAAGGCCTCTTCAAAATCCATAGTGGGATACAGGCTGGTGGGCCTGCTTCTTGGAGCATGAATGGATGTGTCTCCCAGTGGGTCCCTGAGCAGGAAGGATGCCCTTAACTAAGAGGGGCTGAAGCCTGCCCCTCCAAATTCCTTGCAGCTAAGATAAAAAATCAACCCAAGTGTCAATCGATGGATAATTATGTAAAGAAAATGTGGTATTGAGTACAATGGAATACTATTCAAACTTAAAAAAGAAGAAAATCCTGCCATTTGTGACAACATGGATGTACCTGGAGGGCATAACACTAAATGAAATAAGCTAGACATAGAAAGACACATACTGCATCAACTACATACATGTGGATTCTAAAAAAGTCAAACTCACACAAGCAGAGAGTGGAACAGTGGTTGCCAGAGCCTTGGTGGTGGGGAAAATGGGAAGATGTTTGTCACAGGGTACAAACTTTTATTTATAAGACGAATAAGTTTTGGGGATTGAATGTATAGCATGGTGACTACAGCTGATAATACTGTATTGCTTACTCGAAATTTGCTAAGAGCAGATCTTAAGTGTCCTCACCAGATACAAACACACACACACACACACACACACACACACACACAATGGTAAGTATTGTAGTAAAAGGTATATTGATTATGGACACGCTTGAAGCTCTGACTTGAGGGGGAGAGGGGGGCAAGGGAAATATACGTAACCTAAACATTTGTACCCCCATAATATGCTGTAATAAAAAAAACAAAAAAATAAACTAGAGTAAACAAGAAAACAAAAAAAAACAAAAACAAAAAATTTAGTTGTGTTATTCATTACACAGTGCATATGTATATCAAATCATCACATTGTACACCTTGACTATATACAATTTTTTATTTCTATAAAAGAAGCTGAGAAAAACATGTTGCATACCTTAAATATATACAGTTTTTATTTGTCAATTATACCTCTGGAAAAAATAAATAAAAAAAAAATTCTTCCCGTCACTAGCCCAGTGACTTACTTTATTATTCTTCCTAGCACTTACAACTACTATGCTGCACAAGGGCAAGGCTTTTGCCTATTATACTCATTGTTAAATCTAAAGTATATAAAACAGTGTGCTGCACAAAATATATACTCAATAAGTATTTGTTGAATGAATAAGTGAAAGAACAAAACCCAAGTCTTGGGACATGAAGAACAGCTAGACTTATTACAGAGTTCAGAGAAGTAAAAAACACTCACTATGGCTTATGAACCAATGGCTGAGTATTCGAAGAGGTCTAAAACAGAATTTCTGGATTCTAACAACCCCTGGTCACCCACCAAGCAAGTTTCAGATGTTAGGACTCTGAAGCTTAGCAGGTTTTCTAGCTGTGCTTCATTACTTTTTTCACTCAACCATCTTTTAAAGGCATTGCCCGTCTTGCTGCTGAAGAGTTTGAGGATCAGGTAAAGTAACTCACTTCTCTTAGCCACAGTTGGTCATGTCAGAGTTTGGCCCCTAATACAGGGGCCTCCCTTCCATATGCCAGTGATTCAACCTGTGATCCAAGTAGCTAGCACTAAAAGATTAATTGAGCCAACGGTAAGATGTTCATGGAAGCCTGAATGAAGAGCCTCGAAGAAAATTGCAAATACACAGGGACAGTAGGATCCCAGAGACCCTAAGGCTGAGTTGAGACAGATTTAAGGACCACAGCAAGTGAAAGACTTGTGCGAGCTGAAGTTCTGGGAAACGGAAACTGTGGGTGAGCCGAGGGGTCTGAAAGAAGAGGGGCAAAGAGCAAAAGCGTAGACAGATGAAGACGACCCACAAGATAAGGACAGTGGGAGAGAGATGGAGAGAGAGAAAAAGATAGACAGTCAGATAGAGCCAAAACAAACAGAGACCAAAGAGATCAAAACAGATGGACCCGTCCATTCCTGGAGCTGCCCACTTCTTCCGGTCTGAGACTTAGCAGTCCAGTTTCCCCTGGGCTCCTGTGCACGCAGAAACTGTCAACCAAAATCTCTCTCACCCTTTTCTTCCTGAGCCAAACTGAGTTATACTCTCTTATTTGAGAGTGGAAGCACCCCGACTAAATCATGCAGTTTCTGGAAAGGAGGTCTATGTGTGCAGACTCCTTTATGCATGAAATAAAACTCGTGGCACACCCTCAGCTGTATCCGTTTTCCTATGTTCCAGGAGCAGTGGGGGTGTACCTCCTCTGGACCATCTACCATTTTAAGTGTGCCCCCTCTACCACACAGGACACTTGCAGACCGAATGAGCTCAGAGATGCAGTCTGGGCTGAGAATTAGGGTAAAATAAAACGGGGATTGGCCCTCTTCCGAAGACAGTGAGTGTCTTCAAGATAGCTTGGCTTGTTCCTCCCTGAATTCATCATGCCACATATAGAATTTGGCCCATGGTACACATGTGAGTATTCAGACTACTGAACAGATCTGCTTCATGAAGAACCCACAGCCCTGGCATATTTGCACTTCTTTTCTGTGGCTGCTACTGATAACAGCAATAATCATAATCATAATTACAACATCATTTATTGAGTGCCCGTCTCTGTACTGAGCACTTACATGTTCATTATCTCTCCTGACACCATTGGTTCCTTTCATGAGTCTTCAACGACTGAGAGAGTTTGGTGCCCAAAATGATACTATTAGATTTATGAACTTCTTTGCAATGGCAAAATCTTCCTGTTTCCAAGAATAAAAGGCACAAACTTCCAGGCTCTTCCCTTTCCCAGGACCAGCCAGCCTTTAAGGCTCAGGCATTAAAAAGTTGGAAAGCTCTGATCCAGGGTAATGGAATGTAGGGCTGGAAGGAGGAGAAGGGGCTCTCTTTAAAAAGGCAAAATATTCTATCTAGAACTTTATTATGATCTTATTATGTTGCTCCAGAAAGCAATACCAGTTAAAATCTAATTAAAGTACATCATATGGGCTTACACAGAGTTTCTCAGCCTTCATTGTGCATCCAAATCACCTAGGAATTTTTACAAAAATACATGCCTGGATCTGCTAGAGTTGAACATACATATATCCTGTGACCCAGCAATTAATTCCACTCCTAGGTAGATGCTCCACAGAAAGGAAAATGCTATTGATAACCAAAAGATTTATACAAGAATGTCAGTAGTAGCTTCATTTATAATAGACAAGAATGTGAAAGATGTCCATCAACAACAGAATGGCTAAATGAGTTGTAGTATATTCACACAATGGAATGCTCTACAGCAACAAGAATGAAAAATCCCTACAATCCTCGACAATATTGATGAATCTCCTAGATGTAGTGTGAAGCTAGACACAGAAGTATGTCAGCTGCATGACTCCCTTTATATAAAATTCAAAAACCGGACAAATGAATCTCTGCTGTTTAAAGTCAGGATGATGATAATCCTTGGGGCAGAACGGGGAGGTATGAACTGGAAATGGGCACGAGGGGGTCCCTGGACCCCTCTGGGTGCTGATAATGGTCTGTTTCTTCAGCTGTGTGTTACAGACATGGCGTGTTTCCTATGTGACAATACACTCTTCTACACTTCACTGTTTACTTTTCTGTATGTGTTGCTATAATTTATTAAAATGTTTGCCTAAAATATTACATGCCTAGTTCCCACCTTCAAAAGGTCATGATTCAGGTGTTGTGAGGAGGGGGGGCGGGCAGACATTGGTCATTTGAAAAAGCTCGCCAGGTGATTCTGATATGGAGGAAACTTAAAAATTGCATAAGCTTTGGTCAGACAGGATTGGATTTGAGTCACAGTTCTGTCAATTGCTGTGACAGTCACCTTGAGCAAGCCAACCCATCTGTCTGAGACTCAGTTTCCCAATTGTAAAGAGGGGATACAGGTGTGTACATCACGAGCATATTGTAAGTGTTAAATAAAGTAAAATAGCCTATAGCATGGTACCAAAAAGTGTTCAATGGGTATTAATTAACATTACATAATTTTATGTAAAATTGAGGGGTCTAACCCAGACCTTCTTGATTCTAAAGGCCATATGCTTATGTTTGTTTCCACATCTTGTGGTATTTCAAGGACTTCAGGCCAATCTTTTCAAGGGACTTTGACCCTGTGAGCAAAGAAGAGAAGCCCTGTTCTTTAACCACAGGGTGTTGATTGGTTTTGATTTCATGTTCCATGATTATTATTGATCTGAGAAATGATCGATAGTCAATGGTTGTCACTGTCTCATCTTTGCTATAATTGCATGAAATATTTGTTAGGGTTGAGCACTTCTTACTCAGATGCATTAACAATAATTTCCTCAAATGTATTTACTTAAAAGAGATTGAATTATTTCCAAAGGTCCTGTGCATCTCCTTTATAGTGCAGGAAAAAGTACATCCATAAATTACTCAGTTGACACAGATGGGGACCTGAATGGTAGAGCAGTCGACTGCAAATTCTTCTTCCCAGACATGTCCTGTCTGATGGCGGGACTGGCAGAGGCTCTAGGGTGCCACCCTGGTCACGCACAAGCATGACTAGTGGTTCCTCTCCAAAGATGAAGTGGACAGGTTGCTAATCCATGTCGGAGCTCTGGAGTCTGACAGCAATGACTAAGGCAACTTGAAATTAATTTCCCTGCAGTGATAGCTCTATTGCTTTGCCTATCTCTTCATGGCTGGAACAAGCTGTGAAAGGATTCAGAGAAGAGAGAGCACCTGCCAATGCTAACACAAAATTGGATACAAATTCTTGTTGCACCATTTACTGACCATGCACTGTTTTTTCCCCTGACTCTCAGTTTCCTCAGCTTTATAATGGGAACATGCTTACCAGTCATGTATGTAAAGTTCCTAGCATGCATATTAAGCTCCTTTCTGTGGGGTCTGATGCAACCTAAATCACCGGTGCTAGATTTTTTAAAAGTGTTTTGTCTCTGCCATTCTCAAACATCTTTATTTTCCTAAATAACAGTTATTCCCAAAATATACCCCTTCAAATTCTTTTATTATTGTTGTTCTACCCAGTGATCAAAACCAAGTGAATGAATCAGTTAACAACTGGAATAGCCATAGGGGACAAATTTCCTATTTTTTCAAATAGTCAACAAATCAATTATGCTGATTTTAATAGAAGTTAATTTGAATTTTTTAGAAAGTCTGATCCTAACACTAAGATAGGACTAGAGTTGAAATACCATGTATTAAGCAAAAATTACATCTTCCAGTGGCAATAAACTGAATCAAGGAAAAAGAATAAGGCATTATGCTAAAGTTTCTATTTTCAACTGTTTGTATAAAGTTTAATCTACTGGGGTGATTATTGGATCAAACATTGTGCCAACTATTTTGTGTTTATTATCTAACATAATCTTTAAGAAGATTCTATAAGGCATATATCATTATCCCTACTTTACAGGTAGAGAAATTGGAAGAGTCAGAAATGTTAAATAAATCTCTTAAATTCATACAGTTAGCAGTAAGCATAGAAATTCAAACCCAGGTCTGCCTGAAGACAAAGTCAAGGCCATTTTCTATTAAGCGAATGGGAGCCTTTAGCATGCATGACCAATATTCACTAGGTGCTAGGTGAGACCAACGACAGCTGCTAAAGGAGCTTTACATTTTAATGTCATTAAGCAAGTGTAATTTCCACATGAACTGACTTCTCAGAGGGCTCAAGATCCCAACAGCAAGTTCAGGCATTGATTTATTACCAAAAATGTATTAATCGCCTGTGATCGTCCCCTTTACTGCCAGGAACCATACTTAGCACTGGGGTAAAATAATGAGGAGCCCATACCCAGACCCTGCCCCATGAAGCTTACGTCCACACATGGGGAAGAGAAGGGATGGAGATTAATTCAGGAATAGTACAAGATTATAATTTCAAACTTTGACAACTGCTGTGAAGAAAGAAAATTGGGAGATCTGATTCAGTTTCTGTGTGTGGGTTTGAAGGGGATGTCAAGAAATATTTCCCTTGAGGACATGGGAGGAAGTGATGTTGCAGCTAAATTTGCAATGGAAGTCAGATTTAACTAGGCAAGGATTGGAGAGGGGAAGGCATTCCAGGCAGAGGTCACAGTGTTTGCAAAGATCCTGAACATCATATGTTTCTGAGAACGACGTCAGGCCAGTGTAGCGGGGGAGCAGAACAGAAGTCGAAACAAGATGGATTGTGTTTTCAAAGACGGGCACGGCAGTATCTCCTATCTCAAATGCTCTCCTAGGACATGATGTTGCCACTCCCCTATTAAGAGATGGAGACTATTTCCCCGAATCCCA
Organism: Avahi laniger; assembly: GCA_963575035.1. Taxonomy (NCBI): domain Eukaryota; kingdom Metazoa; phylum Chordata; class Mammalia; order Primates; family Indriidae; genus Avahi; species Avahi laniger. The sequence goes on along the minus strand of CAUYSK010028614.1, from coordinate 37,223 downwards.
GTGGGCCCCATGATTGATCTGAGCAATTAAATGTGGTGGATATGATAGCGGGCCATTTCAGGTGCTGCTCTGAACTGGCCTGGCAGCTCCTACTTCTTGGCTCTTGGGGCCAGCTCTTATGTAGAAGTGTAGCTGCCCTGAGAATATCACATGTTGGGTCCCTGAAAGATGAGACATCGTAGATTGTAACAGAAGCCAAAGCCCACTGAATTGCCAGACCCGCCCCTACCCACGACCAAGAACAATCCATGTTGAAGTTGGCCTCCCCGGGCCTAGCTGCCCTAACTGATACCATGTGGCCCAGAGAGAAGCCAGCCAACTGGGCCCTTCTCAAATTCTTGACCCCAAAATTATGAGCAAAACAAAGTAGGTATTTTAAGCCACTACATTGTGGGATGATTGGTTTGCAGCAATATATAACCAGAGATGTATCTGGAAACGAAACAAGACAACCCAAATGAGAAGAAGCACAGGTCTTTTCTGCACATCTTTCTATAGCAAAGAAGTCTGTCAACATCACTCGTGTTTGACAGAGACTCAAAAGCAGACAGGGGAATGGGAAAGATTTACAGAGGAAGAAAGGAAATCTTCAGGTGGACTCTGATTGGTCTTGACTTAGAAGGGGTGCAATGATTGACCCCAATCTGACCATTCGGGGCCGATTGCTGCAGAGGTGTGATTTGGCCTTCCAGGCTGACTGCTGCAGAGGTTGTGTGTCAGAGTTCCACAGTCAAATATGGTCTGGCCACTGTGCATTTATATATTCAGCATCTCAGGCAACGTGGTGCAAGGTGAGGCTGCAGGGGTAAGCACAAAGCAAATCTCACCTTCTTAAGAACTTTAAGCTTCATTAAGGATTTTCTCACAGACATGCCAATTAGAGCTGATTTTGTGCTTGGCACGTAGACACCAATATGGGAGAGAGGTGAAGAAGTTACAGCTAGCACATAAAACATGATCCAGAAACAATGACGACAAACAACTGGAAATAAACCAGTGAGGCAGCAGGAACTGGGGAGACTGAGCAAGAAGGGTGATATGCCAGGCAGCACGAGATCCAGAAATGAAGAACAATCTAAGACCCAAGCAAATGCCATCAATGAAGGGCTGCAGACCCCAGTTTACTTTATTCATTAGTTTATTCATTCAGCAAATGCAAACTGGCCACCTTTTATACACCAGGGACTGCTCTAGTGCTGGAGATAGAGTGTTGAGCAAAACAAACTAAGTTCCTGCTCTCATGAAATCTATGATCTAGTGGCAAGGAGATGGATGATAAGTATGTAACAAATAAACAAGCGAACTGTGAAGGAAATAAAGGGTGAGGCTGGATCACAGGAGACTGGAGGGTAGAGTGATGGCCGTGGATTCGTTTAGAAAGGGCGATCCAGGAAGGCCTTGCAAGGAGGAAGCACTAAGTGAGGAGAGAGCCAGTGATGCTAACTAAGGTCTAGAGAAAGGCCTAGGGAAAGAGCTCTCTGGACAGACAAAGCAGCTGTGCAGGAGCCCTGAGGCAGGAAGGATCTGGGCATATTCAAGGGCCTAAGAAAAGGCTGTCGTGTCCTGGGCATTGTGCTCCTGAAGTCAGGGAGTACAAAATGAGGTGGGGCAGGGGCCAGATCACACCGGGCCTTCCAGTCCCCGGTGAGGAGTCTGGACTTTATTTAAATACTATGTAAGGCTATTGGAGAGCTTTATGCTGGGGAGTGAGGTGGGAGGGTGATTTGATCCAATTTATATGTTTAAAAGCTCACTTTCCTGGTCTCCCAAGAATAACCTTTAGAACACACCAGAGTGGATGTGAAATTTAGAGAGGACCATAGATTCTGATCAGAGAACAGACAGGACAGAGTCCTAGAGTGCATGGGACACTAAAGATGTAATCGAGTCAAGGGAAGGTGGTGTCCCAGGTTCTAGACACAGGGTATAAGTATTACAGGAAAAATTTTAAAAAATCAGCTACCAAAACCACAGCCCAGAGTCAGAGGAACTCTGAATGATATAATTAAATACACAGCTACCATTTATTCAGTCTAGACAAAGTGCCAGACAATTAAATGCGCTGTCTTTTTAACCTTTACAACCACTCTCCGAGCTTAATACTGTGATCTCCACTTTACAGGTGAGGAAACCGAAGCTCAGAAAGTTAGAGGGACATGCTCAAGTTTTCATAGCTTGTCAGCTTCTGTGCTGAGATTCAGACAAAGCTTCCACAGCTAGCATTCTTAACCACTGCACATGTTGTTTCCCCAAGCAAGGCAGACTTGATATTTAGCCATCTGAATATTGAAAGCAGCTTCCATAAATGCACCTACTCATGACCAAGGCCACACACTGTCCTCAAACCTAGAAAAGGTCTGAGGTGCTGTTCAGAAGACTCAGTTATAAAGACAGAAAGCATGTGGTGGCCAGGAACCAGGCAGGTCCCAACTATCAGGCTCTTGTCTAACTTAAAAATAATCACCAAAAATGCATAAAGAACCCACATTTGGAAACAATTGAATTTCTCAGCTGCAGCCGTTGCCTGTCTGTAGCCCCCGTGTGTGCACACGCATACAGATATGCACATACCCGCCTCTGCATATGCCCAGAGATAGGTACGGCACGTGTGCATTCTTTTCAGTTTTGCAGAAGCAGCAGATGGATAATTGCAGCCCCTAAGTGCCTAATCTGCTCTCCGGGACACGGGCAGATTTCTGAGCCAACAAACTTAATTGAACTTTCTATTCCAGCTGGAAAAGGTTACAGAGTTGCTGCGCACACAGCACAGGCAGAATGAAAAGGTCAGCGGCTCAGTCCTCTTTGTAATGGATTGACCAAAGGCATATTGTTTTGTTTTCTTTTTCTTTCTTTCTTTTTATTTTTTTCTTTCCATTTTTAAAAAATATTTCTCACAACCACTGGATTGTAAAACTTAATTAGCCACGTGGTGTTTCCTTTCCCCAGCATTTAAAGATGTGCATTTTATGCTGATGCTGTCCATGGTCCTTAGAAAGGTTGCTTAAGCCGGCATGTGAGAGGAGGAGAAGCATTTAGTTTAAAGGTAAGTACCTGGGTGTTTAAAAGCTCCTTAAAGACATAATAATAGACCCTTCGCAGCAGTAATCTCAAACCTAAGCACATGTAAGAATTACTCTGAAAGCTTTAGAAAACACAGATTCTTGGTCCTGACCCCCCAGAGATACTGAATCGGATAAAGGTGGAGCCCGAGAATTCGCATTTTTAATAAACTCTGAGATGACACTGATGCTGCTGGTCCCAGGATCAGGTGCTGAGGACTGCTGCTCTACAATCCTGTCCCTTACTGCACCCTCCGGCCTTTTCTCATTGTTAAGTGCCTTAGTAATGGCCTCGTGTCCCAAAATGGAAAAGATGGGACAGAAGAGAGGCATGTTCAAATGTATGTTGGTTAGACTGCTCAGAAAGACGGGGTCCAATTCTGAGTGCTACAGTTTAAAAAATCCTTTGAAGTTGGAGTCCATACATAGATGTATGACATAGAGGCATTGCAGTGACATTGAAGCTGAACTTTAAACAATGGGTAAAAGAATTCGAACATGCTGTGTGCTGGGGGCAGGGTGGAGGATGTTGACTCCCATAAAGAATTAAGGCTCTTTTTTTTTGGCTGAAAAGGAGAGAATTTTTGAGAAACGTAATTTCTGCTATCAAAAACCTGAAATGCTGTCATGCAAAACAGAGATTAAGCTTTGTCACTGAAGCCCAAGGACAGAACCGGGGTTGGCGGGGGACGGGGGGCAGAAGGGATTTTTATTCAATATAAGGAAGTAGTTTCTAATAAATAAAGTGGAAATTGACTGTGACGGGGAGAGTTATCTCCCCGTCATTGGTAGTGTCCAATCAGACATTGCGGAACCACTTACGAGGAGGCTGCAAAGCAGATTGAAGCATTACACGGAAAGTTAGACTAGATAGTTAAGTTCTCCCATAGTATTCTTTTTTATATTTCAAAACATTAGGGGGATATAAATGTTTTTGTTACATGGCTACCTTGCATAATGCTTAAGTCCAGGCTTTTAGTGTACCAATCACCTGAATAGTGTTCCTTATATGCAATAGGTAAGTTTTTACCCTTCACCCCTTCCCAGCCTCCCCCATCTTGGTTTCCAATGTCCTTTACATCTCTTTGTGCCCATATGTGCCCACTGCTTAGCTCCCAATTATTACAGAGTACATGTGGTGTTTGATTTTCCATTCCTGAGATACTTCACTTAGTATAATGGTCTCCAGTTCCATCCAAGTTGCCACAAAAGACATTATTACATTCCTTTTTATGGCTGAATGTACTCCATGGTATATACATATACCACACTTTCTTTACTCACTTATGAATTGATGGGCACTTAGGTTGGTTCCACATCTTTGCAACTGTGAATTATGCTTCAATAAATATTTGAGTATCAGTGTCTTTTTGATAAAATGACTTCTCTTTTAGGGGGTAGGTACCCAGTAGTTGGAATTACTAGATCAAGTGGTAAGTATACATCTATTTTTTTTTTTTTTAGAAATCTCCATACTGTTTTCCATAGAGGTTCTACTAATTTACAATCCTACCACCAGTGTAGAAGCCTTCTTTTCTTTCTGCATCCACACCAGCAACTATTGTTTTTTGACCTTTGAATAATGGCCAAAGGTAATGACAGGGGATGAGGTGGTATCTCATTGTAGTTTTAATTTGCATTTCCCTGATGGTTAATGATGCGTGTTGGTCGTTTGTATATCTTCTTTTTCTTTGATAGTTCTTATTCAAATTTTCTCATGTCATAAATATCTTTTACATCAAAACTTTTTCTTACCTTCTTTTGAAAAACTTCTGTTCATGCCTTTTGCTCACTTTTTAATGGGATGGTTTTTTTTTTTTCTTGCTGATTTGTTTGAGTTCTTTGTAGATTCTGGATATTAGTCCTTTGTTATATGCATAGTTTGTGAATATTTCCTCCCATTCTGTAGGCTGATTATTTCCTTTGCTGTGCAGAAGCCTTTTTAATTTAATTAAGTCACATTTATTTATTTTTGCTATTGCTGTATTTGCCTTTGGGGTCTTAGTCATAAATTCTTTGCCTAGGCTGATGTCTAGAAGAGTTTTTCCTGTGTTTCTGACTAGAATTTTTATGGTTTCATGCCTTACCTTTAAGTCTTTTGTCAATCCAATCTTGAATTAATTTTTATATATGACGAGAGATAGATGCCCTGTTCCCATGGTATTCTATACAAAGTTCATGTTCAATACATGTCAAAATAATATATCTTTCAATTTGTTGGTCTTACTTCCCACGGGATTTCTTCAATGAGTCCCTCATGACCTCTTATGTGGATTCTGGCAGTAGCTTTTGATATGGTCTCCTTGCTTCCAGTTTTGCCTGCCATTAAATCCATCCTTTACACAGCTGCCAGATAATCTATTAAAAATGCAAATATTACCATGTCATCCTGTGGATAAATTCATCCTCTGCTTAATACCCTTAATTGTTTGGATAAATTCATCCTCTGTTTAATACCCTTAACTATTTTTCCATTGTCTATAAAATAATTGTCAGTCTCCATTGCATGGCACTCAAGGCCTCTGTGACCTAGACACCATTTATCTGGCAGGTCTCCATTCTTGCTACTCTTTTTCTCCAGTAAAAGTAGCTGACTTGGATTTCCTCTTATACACAGTCTGTTGCAAACCTCTCTGCCTTTGCTTAGCATACTCTGTCTACCTGGAATGCCTACCTTTTTTTCTCCACCCAGATAACACTTACCTATCTCTTAAGACCTAGTTCAGGGGCTCTCTTTTAGAGAAAGCCTTCCCTGAAACCTCAGGTTGGGATCAAATCAAAGAAGCAAGCAGTCTGTTATTCACAGATGAATGAATTTACCCTGATATCTACGAATTAAGGTGGAAGGAAAGTTTTCTCAACTACAAAATGAGGTAACATATTTTCAAGAAAATACAATGTAACTTCAAGATGTGATTATGTTGGGGAAAAAAGTCACTTTTTACCATATATATAGGAATGTGAGTGAGCCAAGTGTGTCTGGATCTTATCTTTCAAAATAATACAAAATACAGGTTTTTATAGGAAACCTCATAATTTTTAAATGTTTTAAAAATGTTTATTTTTAAATACTATGTGGCTCAAATATGGTAGCTGTAGAAGAATATGGCTCATAGATTGCTATTTTGCAATCTCTGTTTGAAACCCTTTTTTATGCTGGTGTCTTAGCCTGTCTGCTATTTACCTGGCCACCTCCACAGGCACAAGAACAAGTAAGAGTGGGTCACTTATCTCTATGCCCAGGTGACAGGGGCAAGAAATAAAAGCACCAATTAGGGTTTAAGTTCACCAGTTTCTTTGCTTCGATTCACCTCTTAACATATAAATTTGGGCTCCCCATGCCTCATTTTGCTTAATTGTCTTGGGAATCTTAATTTCTATTCCATGTACCTTGAAGAGTATTTGTGAAAATTAAATGAGATGATGAAAGCGAAATTGTCTTAAAAAGAAGAAAACACATGCAGACTGAAAACACCGAAACCTGAGTTTCCCATAGGAGGGGCATCTGTGCCTCTCACGCTGTACTTCCTAATGGGCTAGTTCCACCATAGGGGTAAGAATGAGGTTGTTTTCCCACAGCGGTTTCTTCTGTTTCCCATAAATACTTTGGAGTAAGACAGGCTCGTTCACTAGGTGAAGTCAAAGATTGATTGGTAATTGATTTCTCAATCCAGAGATCAACTGAAGGGACTCATGTGCCTTTTCTTCCCACGCTTATGACTGAACTCTGGTTTAATATGTCACATGGCCTCCTACACAGAGCTCTGCCAGTCTGCAGGAACTCTTACCAATTGTTTTTGTTTTTGTTTTCTTACTTTGGTAAAATAAAGACGTAGAGGAGAATCTACAGGGTGAGCAAGCTGCTTATACTAGAGCAGCCACAGCTGACGGTTAACCCTCTGCACCATGATTGAAATAGAAGACTTTGAGATGAAGCCTTTCCAGAAGAGGGTACCAGCAACTCCAATACTCATTGTGAAGGTGTTGAATCTATACAGCCAAGTGGCTAAAAGCATGGGTTCGGGAGTGGCTCAGTCTGGGATTAACTTTTGTTTTCTCCATTGATACTTGTGGTTAATAGATACCCAAAAAAAATGGCTGCAATTCTTTACTTCTCACTGTATTCATGTCCTCTGCCGCTCCTCTCATCAATAGGAAGAGTGTTTGTCTCACCCCCTTGAATGTGGACTGACAACAGAATGCAGCGGAAGTGATGCTGTGCCAATCCCAAGTCTAAGCCTCAAGAGAACTTAAAGTGGTGGTGACTGCTGCTGCTTCTTCTTCTTCTTCCTCGTCTTCTTCTTCCTCTTCTTCTTCTTCTCTCACATGCACACCAAATCCTGCCACTGCCACAGGGCAAGCGTCGGCTAAGCTGTTACATGTTGAGAGACAGGTGGGCCAGTCACCTTCACCACCAGCTGATAGCCAGGCAATGCAATGCCAGACATGAGAGTGGGGTCACCCCAGACCAGCCAGTCCCCAGCTGAACTGCCATCTTTTCACAAATGTATGAATGAGCCCAGCCAAGATTAGGAAAGCTCAGATCAGTAGAACCATCCAACTGACAAAAGGACTTATGAGAAATAATTAATGCTTATTGCTTAAGTCACTGAGTTCTGGAGGTGATTTTTCAGGCAGTGGTGTTTAACCAATACAGACCCTGAGTAAGTTAGAGATTTTCCTGAATCTTGATACCTTGGTTCTTCATCTGCAAAATGGGAACAATAAGATTAGCCCTGCATAGAACTGCAGTAAGTGTTCCATTAATGGCTTCTCTAACTAAAATACTTACACTTGGAAAGAGTTTATTGAGTTTCATTTATTTGACAGCATCTCATGATTCTAGTGAGTCACACCATCTGAATGCCCTCCCACACACACACTGTAACCCCCTTACCCACACACAAGGACAAACAAAAGAAGCTTCCCTGTAAATTCAAGGTTTCACCAAGTACTTAGTAATGCTTGTATTTAGGTTAACGCTAACATCATGGGCAAGTGACTGAGAGAAAATGGGACTAAAGGAAAAACATTATTGTTCTCATTACAAAACTAGGATTAGAGTTTTAAGCTCTGTACTGTACCTAGTTTGGTAATCAGTGACTTCAGAGACTGAATTTTTTCCATTCTCTGGAAAGAAAAAAATCTCTGCCAGATATAAGGCCTTCTAGCAGGGCTCTGATATATATATATTTTTAAAGTTTCCAGAGAAAACTGAGAATGAAACCACTTCTGTCATATTCTCTGCAATGAAAGGCATCTCTCTGTGCATTCCTGCCTTGCATGCCCTATCCTGCCACATGTAATTCAAGAGCAGAGATCCGAAAAAGAGAAAGCTCTCTCTTCCTCTCTGCCTCACCCTCATGACCCTGATTCCAGTCTGATCTCCCCCAGTGAAGTCAACGTTTTGCACAGCTGGTCACCCTCTTTCTCTCTCCTCCAGAGCCGATGCCCTACCCAATGACCTACAAGTCACATTTTGCTGTTTTAATCATGTATGTTGCCATTACTGCTTCCAGACCCTTGTTGGACGTCGGTGGTGAATCTCAGTGCTTCTTTCTCCTGTACTCAGAAGTAGCCTCAGCATCCTCCATAATAACAACAGCGATAACAGCATAATAATAACAAACGCTATGTAACACTCACTCCGTGTGAGATACCAGGGATTTTAATAGATGGACTCCATTTGTTCTCACAATTTTAGGAGGCAAGTATTCTTATTATTCCTATTTTGAAGATGAGAAAACTTAAGCATGACAAGATGAAGTTGCTTAAGGCCATACGTGGTAAATAAACTGAAAACCTGGAATAAAGACTTGAGCAATTTGGCTATAAAATATGTGCTCTTAATCATTATGCTATTCTAAGAGAACATTCCAGAAAACTACTTAGTAACTGTTGGAGTTTGCAGAAGTGATAAAAGTGATGAAACATCTTTGCTCTCATGATTATAGAACACTATTGCTGCAAGGTACTTTTGGAGGACACCTCATTTATCTCCCCGTGTTTACAGATGGAAGAACTGAAGTCCACGGGAGTAAAATGATTTGCCTAGAATCAACGTATTTTTAAACTATGGCTAGTGGGAGAGTCGTTCTTGTGACCCTTGAATCTTGACGGTGTTGGTTATAACTCTCATAATAGTTACCATTTATTTATTGAGTGCTAATTATAAGTCAGATATTGTGCTAAGTGCTTTACTTGCTTTCTCTCCTTGCTCAGCAATGTAAAGGAATTGCCCAAGGTCAGGTAGCTAGTAATGGGAGAACTATAGATTTTGGTCTTTTTCTGGTAGCTCCAGACCTTCTGGGTTTAACTACTTTGTAACACTGCATGATAAGGTCAGGCTGCGACTAAAATCATGTTACCACTTCTGATTGAGATAAAACCAGAGATTTGTTGTTACTTTACAAATTCTTCCATCACTGTTTGTACCCTGAGAAATCTGAGGTTTCACCCCACTGAACTTCACAGAAAGGAATCGAATATAATTCTGAACCTGGAAGAATCAAATGTCATGTGGAGGGAAACATCTGTAGAAATGTATCAATTGCATACCTCAAAAATAATTGCACAGGATTGGGTGAGGGGAATTTCCACACAATCCAGAAATTTGGAAATAGACTCTGTTGCGAAATAAAATTATATGTGCCTTTTAAATTTATAGGCAGAAATCAATGGACAAAAATGTTCCTGGAAAATTAAAGTGTAAACTCTTTGGAGTCAAGAATCTTTATTTTGTTTGTTTGTTTGATTTTGAGACAGGGTCTGACTCCGTTGCCTAGGCTGCAGTGCAGTGGTATGATCATAGCATCACAGCTCACTTTAGCCTTGAACTCCTGGGCTCATGAGATCCTCCTGCCTCAGCCTCCTGAGTAGATGAGACCACAGGCATGTGCCACCATGCCTGGCTAAGGAGCCTTGTTTTTAAGTTCTCTTTTCTGCCCTCCTATCAGACCACTGGCAAACTGTAGGTGCTAACTAAGTTCATCACTTAAAGAGCCTTAATTATATTGAAGCCCATACCCTCATTCTATAGATGCAGGATTAAATTTAAAAAGATGTAGTGACTTCTGAAATGAAAGTTTCCCAATTCCAATCTCAGTGCACGCTGCATATAATTCACAACCACTTGAACTGAAGATAAGATAAAAGAGGAAATAAAGAGGAACTATTGCTAACCATAATCTTGGGTTTAGATGTGATATAGGGGGAATTAAAGATCATCTAACCTGGATCTCCAAATGGTGCTTCATCCTCTGTCATATTTTCAGCCAAAAAATTTACCCAAATTCCAGATAAACACTAGGAATGGGGAGTTCTAGGCAAATTTAGTTAAAAGTAAGCATCAAGTAGAAAACCTTCCAGAATCTTTGGTTTTCCATCATCTATGGCTTTCCATTCCACTTTTAGACGCAATCAAAATATATCCTCTACTAGAGTTGGCTGAGGTAATGTAAAGATATCTCCTGTAAGAAGCCTAGTTCTGAAGTTTGAGTCCTTGTACATGGATGGTTCAGTGTTTTCCACCCAATATTCTTCTCCTAGCCAGAGGCCATTATTCTTGATGGAAGAAAAGCTTACACAGGAGAAGTGCATTCCAGATTCCACAGTCCATCGAGTCCTTGGCTTCTACCCTAAGCCTGCTAATTTCCGAATTGCTTAGGAGGCGTCGAGCCATGACCACCTACTGTCTTTAGAATCACGAGACCACAGCCAGTTGGTGCTGGAAGGGACCTTGGAGATAATTTGGTTCTGGCCTCTCATTTTGCAGATGGGAGACAGAGGGGTTAAGTGACTTGCCCAAGGTCACACAGCTGGTTAATGGCAGAGTTGGACCTAGACCCCAGTTCTACAGACTCCTGGTCACATTGCCTGTCCACTCCCCCGTGCTGCCTCCGCAGGCTGCTCAGCTGTCACCAAAGCAGCTGCAGCATTTGCCGCTCAGTAACCAGCCCCTGGAAACAGATAGGGAGGCTGTCTTCCTTGTCTTTCATTGCTCTCATCTGTCATTCCCTTCCATCGAGTGCATGGGGGTGTTTCTGGTCTGATTACATCTGCGAAACCAAGGATAGCTTTTGATTGTTCCTCTGTAACAGTTGCTCATACCTAGTTGAGTTTATTGTATAACGCAGCAGCCATCTCTGTCCTATTTAAGAACAATTTTAACAAAAGATTAAATCACGATTCTCACATAAATATGAAAAGAACACATGTCAAGTATTTTATTTAACTCATGAATTAATGAGGGAACCAATAACATGTTACAAACCACTCAAAAGAGAATTTAAAGAGCACACACAGCCAACTAGAAAGACTGACATAGATTTACAAATAGGTAAAAAATACTGGTCAATATCCGGAGAGCAATAATCAATTTTATCTTCACTGGACACATTTGCATTTCTAGGGGATACAAATAATTTGCATCAACATCAATTTTCTTCATTGTACAAAGTGGTAAAATGGCTCAAACAGTGAAATACAACCCAATGTAAAGACAATATCTATGACCTGGAAAAGTGGACTAGACAGGACCTCCAATAATCTTTTTATGCCAATTTCAAAGTCTTTTATAATTTTCCTGACAGTCCCAAGTGAAGACAACTTTCCCTTGATGATGATATTTCTGAATCTCTCCAAGCAGGAGAAAAAGTGAGTCACTGTCATTCTTACACACTCTCTCTCAGTGTCTCATTGCGCACTCCTCACTCCTTCTGGAAACACATCCCATGGCCAGATCTCACCAGTTTTCCATTTTTTCTATCAGATAGCTGTCAAGACTGTGAAGGGTCTGAACAACTGGATTCAAGACTTCCTTTCAACTTCGTATTGCTTCATAACCTTTGAGAAATCACTTGACCTCCCTGAATCCCAGGTTCCTCATCTTCTGTAAAATGGTGATTGTGGTTTCTGCGTCACAGAGCTTTTGTCTCCATAATTCAAATGAAGTTATGAGGTTTAGACCATGCTTTCTTGACCTGTTTTTACAGGGACATATGCAAGAGATACACTTATTTATTAAAATGAGGATTTATTGGAAGGAGTAAAAGGGCATATGTAAGCATGCATTAAAAGGAAAAAACACCTTATCAGCAGCATGGTTACCTGAACACCAGTCACCCAATAATCATCATTTATAAAATACCTAATAATAAAAAGAATGTTCATTATTAAGTACTTAACTATGTGCCATGTACTATGCTAAGTGTTTTATTGTTTAAGCCTTACTATTGCCTTTGAAATAGGTATATAATTATCTTCACTTCATAAATTAAGAAATTAGGGTGCAGAAAGTAACCCTCCCCAAGGTCCTATGGCTAATGAATGCTCTATCCAGGTTCAAGCAATGATCTCTCATGACAGAAATACCCCTAGCTTTCAACTACCCAACACAGGCTTCTTGAAAGGTGGTTGAAAATCACTTGGCATAGTAACTTGCATACAAGTTCCCTCTGTGATAAAGTCTCTATTTATGCCTCCCTCAAGAATTTCATTAGGTTATTTTACAGTGTTGAATATAAAGCATTCATATTGGACATAATTTGGGCCAGTCCCTTCAAATGGAAAACTCCACTTGTGTCTATATTTTTTCCCCAGGAATAGGATACTAGGCAATTCTACATATTCAGGGAATTCAGGAGGGGCATTAAAAATACAGACTCGGGGGTCTGGCTGAGTTTGTCTCATGACCCCCAACCCTTTATTAAATGTGAGTTCATAAGCAATTTACTTAACCACTCTAAGTCACATTTTCATATCTGCAAACTGGAGTGATAATAGTAACTACTATTTGAGGCATCAATGAAATAATTGATGTAAGCACTTGACCAATCATCTACAAAATAGAAAATATTCAATAAATATAAGACACCATTATAACATGATTTTTTCTACTTCTATCAACATAAAACACTACACAAGGCATAGCTACTAAAACAAAAGCAAATTGGTTGCAGCCACATGCCCCAAATGATGCTTGTGTAGGATGAGGCACGGAGTCTTGGTGGCCAGTCAGATATCCATTTCTTTGCAAACCATAAAATTTCATGCATATTAGTAAAGTCTAATTTTTCTGACCTTAAACAACTTCAAAGTTATATCACAAAAGGTCCATAAGGTTGCAAGAGCAGAAGTCAGCCTCTCAAACCAGCATAAATAAAACAACAAAAAAATGTTGGAAAGCTCGGTAAGGTCACTCCCTTTACCCAGGAACAGTACACGCATCTGATTCCCAAAAGACCAGAGCCAGAAATTAGGACACGTATTTTTCTCTCTTTCTCTCTTCAGTGCTACATGTTTTTTCCTGTCTGTTTTTCCATGCTTATTTGCTTCATTCTTCTCCCCTTGAGTCCATATTCCTTGGTCGGCTCTTCCACTTGTGCCACATGCATGATGGCCTTACTACACAGTGGCAATCTGCGCTGCTCAGTGGACAGGAGCCTGCCAGTCCTTCACGTATGGACTCAACCTATATCTCAGTTTCCAATTTCCAGGAGAAAGAATTGGGATGGCACAGCCCACCCTCTGGGTTGGTTCGCTGAGTGTATTCCTATCTCATCCAGTCAGCCTTGGCCTTAAGCAGGTGGTCAGGTCATACGGTACTAGCTAGGCAACAAGGACCACTCGTGTAGGAGAAGGGAATGTCTCCGGTACCCCCAGTGGGGTAAACTACCATAGGTTTCCATGTGTCAGCTTAGACCAACTTGAGATCAATTCTTCAAATTGCCATAAAGAGAATGGTTTTCAGGCAGAAAACGAGAGGTGGAGTCCTGAAAAGATGTGGGTAGATTCTGATTGTAATTCATTAATGAGCCAGTCATTTACAGCATGTCCATTTCAGAGCCCAGGGCGATTTCTCTAGACAAACGATTATGTTCCTCCACCCAGGAGGAGTTTACATATATTGTTGCCAACAGCTCTCTGGCTGAAATGCTCTATTCAGCCACTGCCTTGGGTGCTTTGGGGTGACTTTTGTAATTCAGGATTTAACAGTGTCTGGAATACACTCTCTGACATCACTATAAACCAGTGGGGAATCTTGGCTTAATAACATTTGACTGGAGGGTGGACACAAAGGATATTTGTGATATAAATATCTAGGGGCTTTACTATTAACTCCATCCATTCAATGACACAGAAAGAAATGTGATGTAACTCTCCTCCCAGAGCATACATACTAGAGAAAACCATTCTGTACAAACTTATTAGAGTGCATTTATTTTGCTAATGCAAAGCTAACTTGAAGAATTGGTGCTGTATGCTGATTTTAAAAGGGTCAGCAGAGATTTAGAAAATAATTTAAAAGATAATATAAGATGCAGAATTTTCCAAAAATGGTTGCATGGGACAGTAGGTTAAGTATGGCAAAAATTCTAGTCTGGTAAGGGTTCTGTTTACAGTGGTTAGGAAAGCCCTGAGCTAGTTGGCAGCAGACCTGTGCTCAAGTTTTGGCTCTGACACTTCTTGGATTCAGGGATTTCAGAAAGTCACTTCTCTGAATTCTGTTATGTGTAATATGGGGGCAATGCCTCTGTCATGGGTTATTGTAGGAATTGAAGCTAATAAGTTAACAAGTATGAAAGAAAAAACAGATAACTTTCAAATAAATATCAAAAGCTTTAGATCCATTATCTCATTTTACTTGGGGAAAGTAAAGACGCGGAGAAGTCAAGTGCTTGAATATCACATAATCAGTTGGTGTCATCTGTTTGTATAACTCATATCTCTTGGCTCTTAAGTCAAAGACAACAAAAGCTACCTTTGTGACCCTCAAAACCTACCTCAAAACCTGTTTAATCTTTATGAACATCTATTTTCTCATCTGAAAAACAGGTAAAATAATAATAGGAAATTCATAGAGTTTCTATGAGCTGAAGCATGTACATAGCTAAGTACATTATTTGGGATAGAGTGTGAAATAAATATTAATTATTATGATGGAGGAGGAGGAGAAGGAAGAAGACATTCAGGGAGAAGAAAAGGGAATGATTTTTTTTTTATCACTTTAAAGTTGAAGTTAACAAATTTGTTTTCTGGGGAGGAAGAAGAAGGTAAGGTTGCCACATCTCTCAAAGTTGAGTCTATTGATGTGAAAACTACATTAAAGGCTTGTATAGTATCTTGTGTCCTTGGGCAGAAGTCCACCCAGAAGCAAGTATGAAAGAGATCAGATCATGGGATGGCCCTTCTTAAAAATATTCAACTTTCTACAGAGTTATGTTAAAATTCTTTCACTTGCCTTTAATGAATGAAAATGATTTGACTTTGGCCACTGCAAAATCACCCATGTTACAGTCCCTCCCATGCTCATTCTGTCAGGTCCAATGATCTGCTCTCTGTTCTTGGTGTGCTCTTGCCGAAGAAAAACAAGACACACTGATAACAAAGCAAGCAACAGGCAAAGTTTATTGAGCAAAAGCAAGATATGTTCACCATAGACAGTGAATGGGTCTCTGTTATTACAGGAGACCCCAATTGTTAACTAAAATTTCTTTTTATATTGTCTGGGTTGGACCCTCCTCAGCAGGCAGGGCTTATGTGTCATTTTGATGGACAGCTCTTAGTCATATAACCTGAGTCTTTACTGCACATGTGGATTTCCCATGAACCTCTCTAAAAACCCACGGATGGGGAGCAAAACCACATTGCAGATTTATGCTAATGTCATGATAATTGGCCCGAGGTTACTTCTGGTCATTTTTCAGACTCTTCTGTGCCTGCACTGGTTGGCTTTCTTGGGATTCCTTTTTCTGGGAATCCCAGGCCACTTCTGTGGTTAGTACACTGAGCTCTTATTGGCAGTGTACTTCTCCTTGGTTATCCGAAGTGGGGCACTTGTCTTCCATCCATAGGAGAGCAAGAGACCCCTTACTATCTACCTAACAATACCAAACTAACAAACTCTATGCTATAATTGCAATAGAGTTCTATTCTCTAAACACTTCCTGTGCTTTTCTAAATCTGAACTTGCTCCAGACTACCTCTCAAACTGGAACCCCTTCCCAATATTTTTTGCCTATGAAAATCTTTTCCCCCAAGGCTAAGTTTAAATGCCATTTTATCATTAAAATCTTCCCTAACCAAGGTAAATGATTCCTTACCTTGCATTATCATTCACAATATTTCTTTACTGAGAATGTCTCACTGTGCAGGCTTGTCTTTCCTTACTGTGCTGTAAGATCCTTGAAGACAAAGCCAATATTTACTCATCTCTGTGTTACTTGAAATGCACAGTATAAGGTCTTCCACATATTAAGTGTTAAACATCGATTAAACTGAATTGAAATTTGTTTTTGAGCTTTTTGGAGAAAAATGTAAGTTTTAGGGAAAATACTCATGTAAGATTGAGTCTCTGCCCAAACTTCAGATGATGCAACCTGGGAAAAACAAAGCTCCAAAGCAGTTTCTCAAGAACATCTTTTCTAGTAATTAAGTCAGCTACTACTTATTGAGCACTTATCAAGTACCATTCACTGTCCTAAGTTACATGTATAACATCTCTCGGTTAACTCTTAACAATTCAATGAGGTAGTTTCTACTATTACCCCACGTTACAGATTAATAAACTGAGACCTAGAGAGATTGGATGACTTGCCTGAAGTCCTATGAATAATATATGATAGATTATGGATTTGTTCCCGGATGTCACATTTTTAATCACTATTAATACTTCATCAGAGGCAGAGCAGCCATCACCCTACCTCAAACGTCTGGTGAGAATTCAGGACCAAGGACAGCGCAGTCCCTACGGGAATGTGGCTTTTGCTGGTTTGCTTTCTAAACTCTATGTCCACCAACCCACAGTCTCTAATGAGAATCAACCAGAAACTGCATGGACCAATCTGCGAGGAGCTTAATCAGGAGAACCAGAGCTAGAACAATAAGAATGGCGATGCTACAGTGAAATTCCCCTGCTATTTTGCCCCAACAGCAGAGCATTAAGAAGGGCTGCAGGGACGGTAAAACAGTTCCCATTGCCTGTTTCCTCTCTCTGTGTAATGTAGCCAGAGACTTAAATACGATTGAGTTAATCTTTGAAGAAAATAGAAAATACTGTAACAATAAAGGCCGTAACATGGTTACAAATGAGAGCTACTGCTCCCTTCTGCATTCTAAATTCCGAGGATAATTCTGCAGAGCTTCATTACCAGAGTATAATTGTGTTATAGAACTCTAAATCACCCTGCTACACTTAACTGGCAATAACATTAAGATAGTGCAGATATTCATTTTAATTAAAACACAGCCTCAAACTATTTCCCTGCTATAAGAAGCAAAACTTTCTCTCCTTTTCCCCCCCTACATAGAAACTTTCATTTGTTAACACATCTTTGGCCAGCAGCAGATAGGAGATTTAAACACAATTAGGAAATCCCACCTTATAATCCAGAAGCAGTTAATGCTCTGCTGAGGAAGATGAATAACAGGAGAGCTAGTTCTGATTTTAATTTTTCTTCTGATAAGTGAGGCACTGGCAGTAGTTGTTTAAGAGAGGAAGAGGTTCCCAGATAATCAGTTCAAGAGGCACGAAAATAATAAAGAAGAAAAAAAATGAACTGTAGTAGTACCACAATTTAAAAAAACAGAAAACCTGATAACTCAGCAGTCTTCAAGAATTCCCCACTGCCTGAAGCTCAGGCATTCATTCACTGAAAAAATTCTGTATTTATTGAACATTTATTTTGTGCTGCATTCTGGGGATACACATGTTGAGTAGAACTTGGCTCCTTCCCTTAAATACATGGCAAGCTAGTGAGAACAATTGGCATATGAATAAGAAATTGCACTACAAAATCTTCTATGAAAGATGTGGTCCAATTTCCCTGTCTTCCCTCAGAGATGAAAAATTTGGTATGAATTTGGGAGTGCATGCAAGAGTTTTCCCTACAGACAAGTGAATGATGAAAGCAGAGGAATAAAACGTGCAAAAGCAGAGTAGCATGAAATAGTAAAGGCTATTCAGGAGATTCCAAATGGTTCAGTATGGCTCCATTGTAGTATGTAAAGAGTTAAGGAAAAATGATGTTGGTAAGTCCAAGGCATGGAGAGTTGTAAGTACATCGGGAAGAAACTGGAATTCAGTTTATAAACAGTTTATGAACAGTTGCTGAAGAGCTTAGGGTCAGATCAGCATTGATAGAAACATGACTACAAAAGCTTTAGCACATGAAGACCAGATTATGTTGCTTTGCATTCGAGGTTTCAATTTATTAATGCCTTTCCATCCACATAATGATATTAATAAAATAACAATGACAATTGGATCAGCAGCAGTGGTTAACATTTCTGAATGTACACTATGTATCAAATGTTCTGCATGTAATATCATATTTAGTTCTTAAATGTTTAAGGATTAACAGTCTTCATTTTACATATAGAAAACTCAGGCACAGATAGATTAAGTTGTCCACCAAGATCATCCAGATGGAACTGAGATTCAAACGCAAGTCTGTCTGATTCCAAGTCTCCTGCTCAGAACTACAATCACTCAGCAAAATTTGCAGAATCAATCAATTATAAGCAAATGTAGAACATTCTGCCTCTATATCTCCTCATACAAAAGATGATTTTGTGTATTGTTCTCTGAATATGAACCAAGCCATTTGTCATTAATCTTGCCCATGCCCCTTGAACTCCTAGATTTCCCGCCCCCATACATGTCTAACTCCAGTTCACACCTTAAGGTTACGCTGAAATCTTACCTGTTCTAGGATGTTCACCATGAGCATCAGCTGTAATCGATACCTTCTACTCCATGTCAGTCTCTATTTTAGGTGTTGGGGTTACAGATGTATAAAACAAATGAGGTCCCTTTTCTAGCAGAGCTTAATTTCTAGGTTAAACAGTTAGTAAGTGTCAGAGCCAGAATGGGACCCAGGCAGACTTACTCTATAGCTTCACTGTCCAACGTGATCACTGCTGGCGACACATGGCTATTGAGCACTTTGACGAGTGTCTAGTCCAAACTGATTTGTACTGTCAATGTAAAATCACACTAAATGTTGAAGGCTTAGTACAAAAAATGATGTAAATACCTTCTTGATTTTCTGTGTATATTGATTACATGTTGAAATAATTCTTTGTATTTCATGACTTTTAACAATTATATTATTAAAATTAATTTTACCTGTTTCTTTTTAATCTTTTTTTAAATGTGGGTATGGGGAAATTAAAATTTCATGTAACTTTCATTATATTTCTATTAGATGACACAGGTCTATACTCTGTACTCTTAACCATTATGCTATATTAACTCCCTAATAAAGGAATAAGTTTAAAAAGATAATTGAGGACAGTGATGGACATTATGATGTTATAAATAACATAGTGAAGTAATAGGATGTATAAATAAGTGGGTTGAGGATAGACCTGTCATTAAATACTGTGGGCCAGAATATCTGACAATGTAATATTTAAGCAGAAACCTGGAAAATAGGCATGCAAGGTGCTAGATAGGCAAAGAGTACAAGATAGGCAGAGAGCTTATTGCTTCTATTAATACCACTAATTTGATAGCTAATATCTACTTTTAAATATCTTTGTTTATAACACCTTTTTAACTTATGGAGAGCATTAAATATAGCAGAAAGTATATGGTTTTTAAAAATCACTCTGATTTTTTATCTGAACTTCAAGTACCCAATATTGGAAATTCACTTAACATCTATGGACCTCATTTGTAAACATAAAATAGAAAAAATCTCCCTAATTTATTGCAACATTTATGGGAAGTATGAAGAACATCTACCACAACACAAGCATGTAAATCTTACTTTACCTTACCTTCTTCTCCAATTTAATTCTGAACTTGCGCAGAACATGAAACACATGAAAGGTCAATGTCCTGTATTTTACCAGCTGTCATGGACACTATCCTAGAGCCTTGCACCTGGTAGACATGCAATAAAAGAGTTAAGTCGACATTCTTTATCAAGTATATGTATTTACAACACCAGGGATTTAGGGATATATTTGAGCCGACCCTCATAAATTGGACATTGTCCTCAAGAAATCTCTGTTACCAGATTCCTTTCACTTATTTAATTACAGTTCTGAAGTACTTTTCCAATGATTCCCTTCAGTTACATTTGTAAAGCTTTTAATGGTGACGAAGTGCTTCAACATCCATTTGATCTTCAGAGTTGCACTGCGAAGTTAGAAGAGCAGGAATCATTAGAAAACTGAAGCAGGAGACAAAGTGGGCTGTATGATGGAGCCAACCCTCCAAGTCTAGGCTCAGGGCATTTTTCACCACATTAGGCTGATTCCTCTAAGTAAGAGTTTTTGTTAAGATATTGCATTTTGAGATTCTTTTTTCAAATTTTCCTATAGCCTCGACCTCAACTGTGTTCCTAGATTAGCTTCCCTATGTGTGGGTATTTTCTTACGGGCACCTATATGTAGCACAGCACTCAAAAATGTGTTGAGTGATTGGGCACATTTGTTCAACCTTTGGGCAGCTCAGGGATTTTTTTACTCTCCCTTGATTGCTTTACTAGATCCAAGTTCTAAAGTGCTGATAGGATTTGAAACTCTTCATCTTGCAGGGAAAGTACTTGCTGTCTTCCTAGAGCTTGACTATGGATGCTCTGAGATGAAAATAGACAAGGTTACAATGCCTCCAGGCTTCCAGCTAGAGATTTCAAATATTTCTAATTTCTTCAATTTAGTTTCATTTAAATTTTACTGAGAGGTAATTGCACTGAATTAATATAGTTACAATTATGCTGAAATCAATCCATTAACATCTTGAAAATTCTTATTAATCTTGCAGCAATGTTATGGATGAAAACAGAAATACATCCTCTATTTGGAGTGTAGATTAATATAATAAGAATGCTGGAGTTAATTTCTCCAGGATATGAATTCCTTGAGACAAGAGACTGTGACTTCGTTTTCTGTTTTCTGGTTTTAAAGTGCTGCTTTTAGTACATGAAGATAATATTTGCATGTAAAAGTACCTGGATCCACTTGTCCTCATTGCTATTTCATCAAAGAGAAGCTGATTTAAAGCCCACCTCACAGATCCACATTTCTGTATGTGCTTGTTTGCCTTTTAATGTCTCTCCCATAAATATACTTGAGAAGAGGAATGTGTCACCTCCTTTTTATCAACTTTATACCTAGCACAGTTCTTAGGATTCAGTAAATATGCTCATAAACTGCTGGTGATTGTGATGGCAACAACAATGACAGTGATGATGATTATATTAAACCACCAGTAATCGTGTTTGTCCTTTTAATATATTATGTGGCATAAAGTGGTGTGTGCCGCATGAAACTTAGAATTGACCCAAAATATGTTTTGAGGTTACACAAAGTACAATCTAACCATTAATTCTTTAAGCATCAAAGGTGTCATTTATCTACCTCCACTGTTGTCCATCAACATCCATTCACTAAATGATGATTTATAAAATATCAACTGTCCATCTGCTGGTATAGATTAGTGGCAAAAACTGACATAAGCGCTGCAGTCATGAGGCTTACAATTTAGAGAGACAGGGACACATGAAGGAAATAAACAAATATTTAATTTAAATCATAACTTGTAAGTACTAAGATGGAAATGGACAAAGGTAAAAAAGGGGATATAAAGGAATAATAGAAGAGTTCACCTTCACCAGACGGGCACCCTAAATTTATTCTGGGGCTCAACCCTTTTTATGTGGTCTTGAAGTGAGAGCAAGTGCACAAGGTAATGCTGGGTAAGTCAGCGGGGCCCAGATTATGTAGAGATGATAGGTTTTATGAATGAAGAGAGGCCACTGGAGCATGTAAAGTAGAAGCTGACGTCATGTGATTGTGTGTCTAAGGCATTCCTCTGACTGTTCTAGGAGGAGGAGTGAGGTGGAAGCAAGAGTAGAAGAGTCCATGGCAGTAGTCCAGGGGGCCGGGAATGGCATACGGGCAACATAGGTAGAATTCTATAGACCTGAAATACTTTTTATAAGTAGAAATGACAGCAAATATGAGATGTATTTGAATGTGAAAGAGAAAGCAAAGAGTTAAGGACAATTTTAAGGTTTTAGGCTTGAGCAACTGGATGGTGGTAGTCACATTGAATGAGATGGAAGACAGACAAAGTGCAAGGTTCTTAGAGATTTTGGACATGGGAAGAAGACACATCAGATAGACAGACAAATCTGGAGTTCAAGGAGAAATTTGTGCTGGAGATTTACATTTAGGAGTTATTAGCACACAGATGACATTTAAAGCTATTAAAATGGATTGTTTTTTTCAAAGGCAAGTATATGGAGAAAGAAGGAGGATGGACCCTGGGAAGTTCCAACATTTACAGATCAGGGAGAGGAAGAAAAACACGCAAAGGAAACCAAGAAAGAGCAGCCAGAGAAAGAAGAGGTATTATTAAGAGCGTTTGTGAGAAGAGCGGATTGAACAACTTTAATTAGAGCTTCTGAGAGATTGAATAGGATGTGGGCATAAAAATGACCACTGGATTTGATAAAATTGAAGTTATCATTATTGACCTTGACAAGAGCAGCTTTGGTAGATTGTTGGGGAGACTCTGCATTGGAGTGGATTGAGGAGTGTCTGGGAGTTGGAGAGTTGGCATGAGTAGACGTTTTTGTGAAGTTGGCTATGATGGTAGGATGAGAAGTAAAGTGTAATTGCTAAGAGGTATAACATTCAAGAAGAAAGTGAACTGAGAGAGGGGGTGGCAGAGTCCATTTGTATGGGAGGGAAGAAATCCCTAGGAAGGAGAGGCTGACGGCACAGGAGCAGGTGGATTAAGGGACAGAAAGAAGTGAGGAGGTGAGAGGAGAGCGAATCAGAGACCCGCCGGAAGGACTGGCCTCTGACGTGAATAAGGAAAAATCTCCCTCAGATGTAACAGGAGGCAAGGAGGAGAAGAGAAATACAACTGTAGATGGGTTTATATATCTGGTGGATGTTTTCTACTTTGTTAATGAAGTACTGAAAAACCTGAGATGCCGTGGAGGGTGACTGTATCCCAAAGAAAAGAAGGCATGAATGTAGTGATCTCCCTGTCTGCAGAAGCAGGCTGAGTAGAGAAACATGGGAGTGTTTGAGGTTTGAAAACTGTGGTTTTCCTCTAGCTTTTCCCAGATGCCTGTGCACAGACACTGAGGAGGTGTTTAGGATCAGTTTCATCTAGATGTGAGATAACATGAAGGGGTGAGGAGCAGAGGCACTGAGGGTTTTTGTGATATGGTGATTAGAGAGGTGGCCTGCAGAATCCAGAGGAGTCAACAGAAAGCACAGGTGGAGGTGTTGCCGGAGAATGTTAATGTGTGTCAGGGGTGGGTGGGCATGGAGGGTGAGTGTTTGCCTTGGAGGTTGTGAAGACAGTGTGGTTTTAAATGAGGTAGATCCAAGATGTGGGTGTGGCCATGCGAGTAAGTGGCTAAGACGGAGTGAGAGAAAGCTTCCTGTGAAAGAAGAAGGTCAGGAAACTGAGAGATTTGGATGCTGGATGAGTCATCCATGTGGATTTTGACATTTCCAAAAATGAGGATAGACAAGGGCACAGAGAGAAAGACTGTGACCAGAAACTAAACCGGGGAATGATGACAGTGTTGACGGATAATACCAATAAGGAAACAGGAAGCAGCTCGTGTATTTCAGAAGACACACACTTCTGCAGAAGGCAGGGAAGCAGCGATGGATGGGAGGAATCCAGTTGCTCCAGCTACTGGTCTGGAAGCACGTGACATGTGAGAGAAACGCTGTCCTCTCCATCAGGCCATGGAGGATAGGACACCCTCAGGGACAGACATATTTTAGGTAGGGCAAGAGGGTGAAAGGAATGTCCCCAAAATAAATAATAGATCTATCACCACAAATAAATGGTAAAGGCATGAGGTGAAAGATATGCTAAATAACCTGATTGATCATTATACGACATAGATATGTATCAAAATAACAAATTACAAATTATTCCTAAAAAATATGTATAATTACATGTCAATAAAAAATAATAGACATAAAGTAGATTGTGAGTCATAGACAGGGAGTACCAGATGGCCCTGGGGAGGAATTTGGAAGGGCTGTTTTAGGGGTGGGGAGAGGAGATCAGTTGAAGACACATAAAGAACTAAAGAAGAATGACTGGCACGTAATAAACACCCCACGCATGCCAGCTATGATTGTTCCTATTTAATGGGCATGAGATTTGGAGGTAATTGATTACCAGGTAGGACTGGAATTCTGACAGTAATGGCCAGACCATAAATAATGTAATTCCTTAAAGTACCTACTTACAATCTATTCTCTCCATTTACCTAGGTCAAAACAGATTAGAAGTTTAGATTATAATATAAATGGATATTTGTCTTCCACAAATAAAGAATGGACAAAATTTGCCATGTTGCTTCCCAAGAACAAGGTATTCAAACTTGAAATACCAATGTCATTGCACATTTGCATAGCCTACCAATTTGTTGATTGTTGATTGTTGTTGATATTTATTATTCCCAATATTGGCATGTCATTCAAATGGTTACATCATCTCTATAAGCCTTGGTTTCCTTGTATGTAAAATAAAAGCACTAACCATGTATATAGCACAAGATCATTGTGAGAGACAAGAAGGAATGCCCGAAAAAGCATCAAAAATACTATATTTATATAAAGGATAATTGTTTAATATTATTATACATCTTCCTCATAGCCAGAGTATTGCCTGGGGAGGGAGCCTGCCTTTTTAATGTTATTGTAGATAAATTATCCGTAGCTGTGTTTCTAGCAGCAGTTGGCAGTAAGCTAAATGCCAGTTCTTTTCCGTTTCTACTCTCGTGTGAGATGGGACAGACACTATGTATACTGTGTGATAGATACATTTGAGGAATGCTCCAATCCAAAATCCCTTCTCTGAGCACGGGTCCCTTCCCTAATCCACTGAGGAGGGCTTCTGATGCCAATTTTGTCCCATGTGCCTCCACTGTTGTGAAATGGGGATGTTTCAGATGAGTTAGTGAATTTTTCTAGAACAAAGAGGCAGGATGCTGAGATATCCCCAGAAATCTACAGTGGTAAAGGTCAACTGAGCCTCACAAAAGTGTGTACCCACAGACTAAAAAGCCCTCAGAAATTAGGGAAGCTGCCCTCTCTGAGGTCACAACTTCAGATTAACTTCAGTTCCCTGTTTTACTGCAGACTACCATCTCTTTGGCTTGTAAACGACTCAGGGACGGCCATCCAGCCCCAACTTAACAAGATTGTCCATTTATTATTGGAAGCTCGTAGAACTAAACTATTCCAAAGACAGAAATGCTGAGGATAATGAATATTATCCTAATAAGCTTCTTATTTTTTTATTTTATTCTAAAATTAAAAAATCAGCTGGCAATGCAAATGTTAATGCAAACAGTGATAAAGTGACATTGACATTTCTGTTTTTAGAGCTTTGTTTGATTTAAATGCTTCATGGCATAGTGATTATTAGCACTATAGTGTGGTGGTAAAAGCGGTGAAGGCTCAATTCTCCAACTGCCCAGGTTCAAGTCCTAGCACCATCACTTAATGACAATTTGGCATTGGGCAGGTTGGTAATGCCTTAGTTTTCCCATTATAAAGTGGGTAAATGATAGTACCTACCTCACAGGGTTGTGGTAAGACTTATGTGTGTTAATAGTAGTTCACAGCACTGAGTTTAGTGGCTGGCACATTTAGTGCCCTATAAGTATTATTGATAATTATTGATAGTTGTCTCTATCCATACTTTCCAGAAGGGCTCGACAGCTTATTTAAAACTCTCCCAATACAAGAGAGTGGAGAATAGTTTGAAAGCTATGTTCTTTGAGCAAAAAAGTAGACAACAAAGTAAAGTAATAGAAAGCTGCCCAAAGATTACTTAAACAGAATTACTATTCCGTGATCCTAGATAATTAGAAAAAGGGTAGACAGCTGTCCCAAGAGGGACTTAGCATATAATGTTTTCCCAGGACTTGTGGCTAGAAGAAAGACCCGAGTGAATCTTACCTGGACCTGAAATAGTTGCATTTCCCTGAACCAATCATTTCAACTCTCTGAGCCACAACCGTAAAATGAAGAGATTGAACTAGATTGTTCTCGGTGATCACCTCCGGCTCCGGCATTCTGCAATCCCACGTCAAGTGCTCTGTTGTGCAGTGATACAATATGGAAATTGCCAGTGCGGGTAAGCGAAACCTCGACATGAACTGTGCAGATAGCTGGCGATTACACAATGGGAAATGTCGAGAAAATAACCTTATGGAGTGGAAAGTATTGGATTGTCTGATGATGACTTACTCTCCAATATGAAGATGTGACCATGCTTGGCCGCTCAAGGGTGAAAATGTGGTAATGTGTTAAAATGTTAATGAAATTGGAATCCTATAATAGATGTTTAGAACAGTTTAGGTTACCAAGACATAGGAAGTTAGAGAGCATAGTTCATAAATCCTGATGATAAGGCCAAACTCCTCAGAACATTCAAAGCCTTTTATAGCCTGATTCCAACTTGCCTTTTCAAACTCATCTCCCCTCACACACCCTCGTAGACCCTGCGTTCAATCCATAATGAGCCATTTGACATTCTCCACACGCAGCAGGCTTCTCTGTGCCATATGCACACAAGTTCTGTTGCTTCCACCTCCATATTTCACGTGGCTCCATCCCACCGTCGTCATCTATTCCAAATCGTCATCGCTCACCTCGTGGGATTACTCAGAGGGCTTCCTGTTTGGTCAACCTGACCCTAGTGTTGGTTCACTCTGATCCATTGTCCTTAGAGCCAACAGAGTATTTTTCTTAATCATGTATCTAATTGTATCTGTCTCGCTTAAAATTAATTAAGGATTTTTCATTGCCTTTAAAACAAAATCCAAATTATCCAATATGGCTTGCAAGACCTTTCATGGTCTAGCATGTAGCCACTGCTCCCAGCTTATCCTACACCATTCACTTCCCTGCAGGTCACACTTCAGCCTTGTTGCAAGATGAATTGTCTTTTACCCCTAGTCCCTCCTATGTTGGCCTCTCTGCCTGCAACCTATTAATAATAACCTCACCACTTCTTCCTTGACTTACTTCTGCAAAAGGAGGCCTCCCCTCACCGCCAAGACTAGATCAAGTCCACTAGCTTTGTGCCCTCAGATTCTTGTACTTGTCCTGTTGTGATGCTCTCACCTTATTGCAACTATCTGTTGGATAATGCCCTTTTATTTACTTAAATGCCCTTTAGCCCCTTTTCCTGGCCAAATTTCTACTTGTTGTCAAAGCTGAGCTGGAATGTTACCACCTTGGGAAAAGTCTTCCTGATCCCACCGGGTCACTCCTTACGCCCTCTTCAGTGCTGTCCTGCACATCCTGTTAGTCACAGCAAATTCTATTACCAAAAAGTGGAACTTTGCTCCAGAAAACATTTCACAATGTACTATTTTGTGGTGATGCAGAGAATGATGGAAATACTTACATTCTAAAATAATTTGCTACTAAAATAAACGCCAAGGCCTAACTCCAGAGTTGGGCAGAATGGGACTAGGTATTTTATACAGCCACCAACCCACACTTCCCTCCCAACACATACCCCTTTCTAAGATTCCAGATGCTCATTCCTGGAGATGGCCATTTAGTTCCCTAAATACATGTGGGTATTCGAACTACAATTCTCCTTGCCAACTAGCAATAATTCCACATGTTCCATGTTTAAAGCTTTCAATAAGATGTGGCCAAGAGCATAAATGCTACTTTCCTTTCTTTCATAACAGAATGATCTCGTTGTTGCAATATTAATCAATAAGTAATTTCATAGTTGGACAACTATTTTTAATGACCTAGTGTTTTGGAGACATGGTTGCAGAAGTCTTCAGATCATTCCTTGGAGGACCCGTCGCCAAAAGGGCAAATTCATTTACTTGTCATAAGCAGAAGCCAAAAGCCTCATTATGCTAATTAAGGAAAGGTGCATTTGGGTATTTGTCGATTGACAGTGTGAAAGTCTCATATCTGGACCTGAAAAAGGAATCAAATGGAGTCATCCGGTCAAAGACATGTGAGTGACATCAAAGTGGCCCCAAGTCATGTAATTGTGAAGCTGTAGGGCCCCAGGGTGACTGCCTAAATTTGGCCATTTCTCAAAGGAGGGGGCCTATCCAGAGTTGGCTGCACAGAAACAACTATGGGATTTTCCAGGACTCTTCCTCCTGTGAGTTATTTGCCTTCAAGAACCCTAACTTCCTTCAAGTGGCCTTTTTCATGCAATATCTTGAGTCTCTGAAGACCTGAACTCTTTACCCACTTTGTTTTCAATTAGTTTGCAAAGCATGTATGGAATGAATTGGATGGTGGGATTGTGGACAATTCTCGTGTGACTTTTATGAATGCTGTCATCCTTTATGTATAAACTTTAAGCATGTGATATTTAGATGTGGATTAAGCAAAAAATTATTCATTACCCATGTTCCAGGTGTCATCCTTTACATACCCCAAAATTCTCAAAATAACCCTAAAAATTATTCAAAAATATTCTTATTTTATTAATGAGAGAACCAAACCTCAAAAAAGTTAAAGTGAACTGGCATTTTAAACATAAATCATTGCTCTCTCTACTACACTACCACAAAATATCATTTTTTTCTTAATATTCCATCTCTCTATATTGTAATTGACTATCTATTTATTTATCTATCATCTCCTTATCACCTAAAGTCATTCTTTTAGATTCATCCTGATTTCCAGAGGCATACATTGGCTAGACTTAAAAAGACTTTCCAACATACAGTTCTTACCTTGTCACTCTTCTGAGAAAAAGCTGTTCAGAATAGCTCCTGCTCTTTAATCAGTCATATTACAGATTTTTTAACCCATTTTACACTTTTCAAAGTTCATGCATCAGGTCATGCTATTCCCTGCATCTAGAATGCCCTTTTCGTTAGTAATCATTTATTGGAATATTTTACTACTCTAAGTCTATTCAAATCCTTCCACCTTTCTCAATTCCTTTCTCAATCTCACTCTCTACCCTGTAAAAATGAGACCCCTCCTGCCCTTCTCGGAATCTCCCTAGTATATATTTTGGATTTATTCTTTGATTCTTATCTCTTTCTGCCTTGCATTATATGTGTGTCTGGCTAGTTTTCCAGCTAAACTTCAAACTCTTTAAGTACAAATCCAGCCTTTAACTTTCCCGTTTGTGCACTGTCAGATCCCTGGATTCTCTCCCCTTTTGCTCCATTATTAATGACTCAATAAGTGATTTCTGTCCATTGGAAGCTCCAGAGAAGTGTGGCATTCCCATGCCCTGTGGCCAGCCCTACAAAGCAAACAGATTAGCACGACTCCACAGGGCCAGGTTTGCTTTGCAAGGTCCCCTCCACAGTCCTGTATTTAGCTCTGCATGGGAGAGGATGCATTGCCAACCTGAAAATGAGATATCTGGATCAGTCAGTGTTAGCTAAGGGCTATGATGTTGAAAATATTATTTGTGAAAAAAACACTACCCTGTAACAGCACTAAAAGCTCCTAGATTCTGAGAGCAATACCAATGTTCTGTCTGTCAAAGAAAACAGGATTTATTTTTTTCCCTACTGCAGATTTCATTGTTTTCCAAAATCACGCCTGGCTTAGTGGCTGTTAGAACACGCTCAGACAGCACCCCCAGTTCAGTCTATCCGTTAGCTCATTGACGCCTCGAGAGAAATGGGTGGATTTATCCTTCCTGTCTTCCTTTTCCCTTTCTTCCTCTTTTCATTTATTCCTTCTATATATATGTTATTCTGTGTTAGATATTGCTGTGACATTTGGGTGCTATTAAGGTGGTGTTAAACTGGTATTATGACCAAGGAACTTGGGAATCTTTAAATACTTCCCCAAATCCATGATCACAAAGTGTCTCACAAAATATAAAGCAAAGTGATACTATTGTTAGCTCTGGCTTTAGCCCAAAACCTCAACGTTGAAAACAGTCGTAAGCTGGGCCCGATCATTTCTTTTTTTCCTAATCTTGTTAGTCCTAAATAGTTTTAGATCAAAGCAGATTACAGGGTCTGCACTATTTCATTACCTGTAACAGCCAAAGTCAATTCTTGAATCTTATCACTGAGAGGTGAGGAAAAGTGAGTCCAACCCACCCCTGCTGTGACCAGGAAGAATTAAAGGAGAAACTACCACCATAATGGCTCATTTTAAAAATCACAGCAAAAAAAAAAAAAAAAAAAGATCTACTCAAAACAAAAGAAAATAAACAAACACCCAGCTCAATCAGTGAATGTATGTATGACCAATCAAGTTCAGGGGAGCTCCTCTTCAGGGATGGAGGGAAATGCTTTCATCTTGATTCATTAGGGAGAGCCCTTGAGTTCTTCCCAGAGATCAATAGGCCTGTTCCGTGCCAGGCGCCATGCTAGGATCTGGAGACACAAAGATAAATAAGATCCAAGGTCTCCAACCTGGCAGAATTCTCATTCTAATGGGGAAGGCAGACAAGTAAATAAGCCCAAATCAGTGTAATAAGAAACAGTTGCGGCAGAGCCAATACGGAGCTGGTGGGCACTGGTATGACTACACAGGTTGATAAGATACTGAAAGGCTTTTATAAATATCTGTTTTCTTGAGCCCTTGAGTGGCCTCTGGCCTCACCCTCACTGTCCCTGCCAACCCTCCTCCGTCCCCACCTCAAACTGCAGAGTCCAGCAGGGCCCTCCAAGACCCTATTCCAGATCCACAGTTTGTAGCCATTCCGACTGGTCAGTGCTAGGGATGACCCCGGAGTGGGGCTATATCCAAAGTGCTACAGGAAGAGAGAGGAGGGACAATTCCCTCCAGCTGGAGGGGTGTGAGTCTTACAGAGTATATATAGCTTCACAGAGGAGGGGACACTTGAGCCAAGTCTTGACGACTGAGGGGGAGTTCACCAGATGGGCTTGACAGGCAAAGTATACACCATGTGTTGAGGCGAAGAAGAGAGGAGTCCCATGTGATGAAAATGGAGTTAGTTGAATGGGTCTTAGATGCAAAGCAATCAGAGAGAGCAGAAAAAAGGGGCGAAACCAGGAGATAGTTCTGAGAATTTAGTCAAGGGTCTTGTGTCCTTCCATTTGTGGGTAATAGGAAGTTTTAATGAGGATGTAGTATGACAACTGTTTCTATCATTAGTAAAATAATAGGAAGAACATAAGCCTTGCTCCATGTTTTTTTATGCTAAGATTCTTTTTTTGATTGGCCCACAAAGAGAAGATAATAGTTTAGTTCTGTCTGATAAGATAGCAAAAAATCAGAACTCTTTCCCCAAATCCTTTCTGCTATGAACTGCTAGTGAACCTCCTTTCTCCCCACTCTATTGGAGAAATAAAGTCAATATGTGTATTACATATTGTGGCAGTTATTTCTTTTATTAAATCAAGGCTTTTGTCTCAGGAAAATTTATGCAGGTGCTGTAATACAAGATTTGGAGCATGATTCTCTTTTCATCTTGACAATCTTGTAGATACTGGGCAGCACAGAAGAACATTTGAGGAACTCAAATGTTCACCTAGATATCGTTCCCAGTGCTGCAAACAAAATGGTGCTCAGTGCTCTCCAAATTCATTAATCATTATTCTCTATCAATCTTCATATTTCTGAAACAAAATGTTATTCTCCCTCCAGAAGATGTAATTAATCCCTTTCTTCCTCTTGGCCATTTTAATCATTGTTCTCTAAAATAAATCCATCTTACTATCATTTTGAGGAGCAGCCAGAGCTCCAGAAACACACCTGTGCAGCATGCAAAGGAGAACTCCATCATCTCTGTCTCATGACCAACACTTACCAAACTTATCTTAAATTTTATTGAGTACTCACAGTGTCGGACACTGCGGAGTAGATGCTGACATTCCAAACACAAAGAGGAGATGGTGCTTCCCTGACTCCCTGAGGTCTCTATACAGGCAAATCTTTAACTCTAGACTTTTTTGGTACAAGTGGTTTTTCCCAAGGATATTAACTTAAATAAATGTCTCCAGGATATAGTTTATTACCAAAGTATGTTTAGTGGATTACTACTTCTGCAGAATGTTCATAGGTCATACATAAGCAAAAGGTTTGCCTGGTCAATTACATTTGAAAATCACTGGGTAAAAACAGGAGTCTTTCCTGCAGGATTTCTACAAGCCTTTATTAAGCCCATGCACATTGGGTCAATCCAACAAGGGGAATGTCTTTCAATCAGAAAACCTTCTGCTACAGATAATTTCAGGGAGAATGAGGTTCTCCCAAGAATACACTTGGTGTCAGCCCTGTTCTGGGTAAGGAGTGAGCCCATCATCTCAGGAACATCCCTTGGAGTGTTTCCTCTAATTTTATTTCTTTACATTTATTAATACTTACACGGGAGTTCATCTGGCTTCTTGGGCCAATCCCTTCCACCTTGTAGGGCCATCTTGCAGTGGGTCCCAAAATCTTGGCTTTTCACTGTCTGGAAGGGCTTGGTGGTAATACAAATGGAGACTGTACTGTGAATGTACGTGATTTCTACATTGTTCGACAGGATCAATTCCAGAAACTATCTTTCCTAAAAAACAAACAAAATTGTGTGTGTGTGTGTGTGAGTGTGTGTGTGTGTGTATCAGATGCTTTATCTCAAGCTAGAAAAATTTCTATTTAGTCCTACCACTGTTTCCTGTTTCTAAAGTATGTGCAATAATATTCCCAAATTATTGTGCTCTTAGTGAAACTATGAAAACATGTTTTATGATAATGAGATCCATAGTTCTTTGTTAAATTCTGCATTTTGATCAAATTCCACCTATCAGAATGAAGGTATAGTAAGTTATATAAATCAACATTTGGCAAATGGTATTCTATACTGACATTTCTCTTCAGGAATTGGTATTTTACTTGGGTAATAGATATCTACTAAATTTATTAAAAGCAGTTGACTTGTCCTAAGAGATCAGCTACTAGTGATAAATCTCTGTTCTCAAGAACAATTTTATCAGCTTCTTGATGTGCTACTAGTCTCTTCTTGAAGGTAATCATTAGAAAGTATAATGTCATTCACTTATTCAAAATATTTATTGAGCACTTACTGTGTGTCTGACACCATGTTGGAAGCTTGGGGTACCATGGTAATCAGGACAGTGCGTAGGTATCTGTTTGTGCCGAAACACAGCTGGAAAGAGTGCAGAATCCTTTGCATAGAAAGAGGCTCCCACTGTGTCTCCTCCTCTCCTTTCTCTTACTCCCAGCCCCAAGCAAAGTAAATGGTATTGAAACTTCAGCTCTTTTTTTTGTGGGGCCAGAGGAACTAAGGAAAACACAGCAGGTCTGAGGGATGAACATCTTCTCGACAGACTAGAGGGCAGGGAAGAACAGACTGGTGGTTCTGAATGCCATGAACAGCTCTCTTACATGTGTACCATGGAGAAGCAGCCTTCATGGCTGAGGAGCCTTCTACCAGCTTCTGCAAAGCACAATCATTCTATTGCCAGTTAGACTTTTTAAGGGGTGATGGTAGTGGAGATGGGATGAGGGGAGAGAGAGTTACTAAAAGGAACTATGTTAAGAAGGAATATGTTTCCTCACAATGTAGGTCAATGGTTGTCTTCCTTGAATGAGCATCAGGATTGCCCCACAGGCTAAAACAGCTTCCTGGGCTTCACCGCTAGAGTCTCCGATTCTGTATGTCTGAGGTGGGGCCCTCCAAATTTACATTTTTAATAAGGTCTCATGTGCTTCAGGGTGGGAGGATGGAGGAGTTGGCTAGATTAATTGGAACCAGTAGTTTTGAGAACTTACTCACAGTGCCAGAAGTTTCATATGTGTTGTTTCATTTAACCCACAAAACGACTAGCAGGTTAGCATGTGTCAAAGTGGAAAGCAACTCATTAACCAGATAACCAAAAAGCGTTGTTTTCCTCTCTAAGAAGTTAAATATCGTATGCTCACTATCCATTTGTATGAGAATACATAATGCTCTCTTGTTTATAACACAAACATGGATTAAATGCTTCTGATATTCAACTACTCTAAATAATTGGAGGAAGCTAGATTTTCTCTCTTGTAAGACTAAGAGTCACCACCTACAACTTTGCTTTTGTAAGAATAAGTTAATACATTTGAAGATTCTCTATAGTGCCCCACTCAAAGTGGATGCCATGATTATGACTACCTAAAGTTCCATAATTTTTGAGTATTTTCTTTTTCTTTATGCTGTAAATTTCGCATGTGATTAAATGTGAATCACATGTGATTTTTGTAGCCTCATTCATTTGCTACATTGTAGATGTTCAGTAAATTCTGCTGAATAAGTTGATCTTTCACGCACTCAAAAACAGGGCAAATATCTTCATGTAATTAAAGTAGCCTAAAAGTTCCCCTACCCAAAAGATTTCCTTTATGTTTGAGGATCCCCATTAAAAACCCAATATAGTGCTTACAAGGAATTGTATTACTTCATTAGCATCTTTATATCGATTACTCAAAAATGAAGTGGGATTCAGGGCCCAGCTTCTACTGGGCTTTGCCCGGGGAGGGCTTTGCTTTGTTAGAAATGGAGGCACTAGGGCAGATCGCTGGGTAGAGAACGCTAGGGAGGGCAGAGCGGGTTAGGGCAGGAAAGGAGAGAATGCTGGGTTGAAAAAGGGCAACTCGAATGCTCAGGGCAGCCTGGTTGGAAGAAGGGGAGAGATGAGGGCTCTGGAACCAAATTTTCACTCTGGAGAATTACCTGTGCTGGAGGAGATTCAAGGTAACGTGACTGACACTATTTTACTTTTCAAGTGCTTCATTCTTAAGATCACAGAGCTCTGAGC
This sequence comes from Avahi laniger, assembly GCA_963575035.1. NCBI lineage: Eukaryota > Metazoa > Chordata > Mammalia > Primates > Indriidae > Avahi > Avahi laniger. The sequence continues at coordinate 2,422 of CAUYSK010028614.1, read as the reverse complement.
CTGAGGAATCTTTAAAGTTCTTCTAATTGGTACTTAAATGTCTTTTACCAAACATCCATCAGTTACTGTGATTATGTTGACTAGAGCCTCCCCGAACAAGTCCAAAGCTCAGGAAGCCTTTTAATCAAGGGACAACCTACCTATTCGATGAAGACATTATTATTGTACCAGTGATTATTAATACTACTGGTGTCATTTCTTGGGGACTCTGCCTCAGCCGTGGAGTGAACTGTAGCAAGCACACTATCTCCTTTAACCCTCATAACTACAAGGTGGGTATGAGTAGCTTGACTTACAGATCAACAAACTCAGGCCCAGAGTTTGGTTGACACAGGGTATCTGGAATCAGAGTGCTTAGGGTCAAGTGTCAGCTCTGCCACTGACAAGCTGCTTGACCTTGGGGCGAATCATATGAATTCTAAGCATCCGTTTTATCATCTGTATTAATGTGAAGATTCCGTAAGAAAACATAGGTAACGTGACTGTCAGAGTGCCCAGCACATTGAAAGCCCCCGACCCTCAGGTCAGAGAATATCAGTAGCATAACAGAGGCCAGAGAGTCAGGACAGGAGAAAACTAGATCTCAAACCCAGCACCTTTGACCCCGAATCCATGCTCCAAATGTCCTCCTATCCTGCCTCCCTTTCCCAGTGCAAGTGCTGTTCTGTACACTCAGAAGATGATTTTTCACAGGTCACTGCTCCCCATGTAGTACAAAGAGGCTTTACGAAGGAAGAGATATCTGGGAAAGAAGGTGATGTAAAGATTGAGTCCCATGACCGCCAAACTGAGATAATAATTTCTCACCCATCCTGGTCCTTGCAGGGACTCAAAGGGCTTCCCTGAAGAGAAATCCTGTTTCCCCGGTAGAGGCCATCATTGGGCAAGTCGATCCTTTACCTTCACAAACCACCCTTTAAACTCTGTCCTTAAATGTCACAGAGATCAGTGTGTGCTCAGACCATAAACCTCACTCACCCCCAGCCTTTCCCGGAAAATGCCTGGGGTTGCACCTCAGGCCTTCTGCCTAAACTCCATTGCGGAGAAGAAACCATTCTGCCTTTGGTGAAGAATCACCTGGCAGGGAGGACAGCAGGAGCAGGCAGTCAAATGACTTTGTGAATGACAGGCCAGATTTCTGGGGACAGGACAGAGAGAGAAAATATAGCTTGCCTAGAAACTCCTGGACTTCAGATTTAATTATCAGATTATTCTTGGAGAATGAAATACACATTGTCTGATATGAGTTCACAAGCTGATAAATATTTAATAGACAAACAATGAATCTTGGTATAAATATTTAATGGGGCAATAACAAGGTATAAGAGGAGAGAGGGGCTGCGCCGAGGGAAGGAGGCTCTAGGAAGACAATTGAGTTTGAACTTGAGTGAAGACAGGTCCAAGAAGTATCAATCTCTCTGAGGGGAGGCTGGATTTGCTTTGAAACCAGGTTGGTCGCATCAATAAAAGAAGAGATGAGCTGCTCTTTAAAATGTGAATTGCTGTGGAAATGACTGGAGGTAGTATTTTTATTATCTTGTTCACTATTTATTTGAAAGACAGCATTAGATTATTTACTTAGAAGATGCTAACTATAGGGGCAGTTAATATAAACAAAATAAAAATCTAGGTGGGATGAGATGAATATTCCTTTGAGAGGTCACAATTATTTTTAAAGGTGTCTAAACTTGGGAGAGGAAAGTCTATTCAAAAAAGAGAAGAAGTAGATGGTACAGCTCTCTGGAAAGTTCTGAGACAGCTTTTATTTATCTTGAACCCATCTTGTGGCCAAGATTATGTAAGTTCTGGGACCATGAAGTGAATAAGAATAGATGTTGCCCTGAAATTACAGAGCTTACCATTGGCCAGTAGAGATTATAACTCAGAAATTACTCTTAGTGTGATTATTAATAGGACAGTGACAGGAAAGAGCTATGGAAGCATGAGGATAAATGAAGGAAGACTTCCTGCAGGAAACATCTTCCAGGTCATGCCCTAAAGTGTGATTTGGTGACATTGTAATCACCTTTCTATTTACCTGGCTCTTCTCATTCAGTGGAAAGCCCCATGAAGAGAGAGACCTAGGGGCATAAAAAGGAAATCCACACGATGACAATTAAAAGAGTCTAGAATGTCAAGGTCAGGGATTTTAATTTGAATTAATAAATGATTATTAGAACCAGCATACACTGGTAATGGGAAATGCTGTGTGTATATGAATGTGCACATACGTTTCTAGCCCTTGAGAAACTATGTCATTTTAGATGTATGAAGTATAGACCAGGTAGAAAGCAGAGCAGAGAGTGCCTCTTCCTGAAGTTCCTCGAAGAACGTAGAAACAAGCACCAAAAATAGACTTAAGCCCCCTTTGCTCCCTGTCTCTTTCTACCATCTGTCTGTCCTTCTTCCCTAGAGAGAGGCT
>CAUYSK010028613.1:0-16320 GCA_963575035.1 Avahi laniger | reverse complement strand
AGATTGCTGCGGTACCATGTTAGATAGAGATGATGAGATTTTAAATATAGAGATATTAAGAAAAGTCTATGTTTCTAAGGCAAAATTGTAATTTATTGGCTATGGAGGATGTTGAAGATTATGCTGATGTTTCCAGCCATTGGGTAAATGGTTTTGTCCTTAACAGAGCTATAAAAAGGGATGAACTGTTGTGTTAGCAGAGCCTGGAAATATAAGAGAAGTAATTGGTTTGTAGGGAAAAACAAGGCTTGATTTTGTGACAGAGTTTGATGTACCTGTGTCCATTCATCCCAAGAAGTTCAATAGACAGTTGGAAATGCATGCTCAGAGTTCAGTAGATGTGGGACAGAGATCAGAAACTATAACAATTGTGAGCAAATACAATGAAAAAGAGACCAAAGATGGAATCTTTGGTAACATCAATATGGAAGAGGAAAATGGAGAATGAGGAGTAAGTTAAAGGTGGTAAGAATGAATGGATTAAGAAATAGGATGGAAGTAGGAGAGAATGGAGTCATAGTAACCGCAGGAGAGAGTTTAAAGCAGAAAGACGTTTGGTATAATTCAACATTCATTCCCAGTAAAAAAACTTTTAGCATCTTGGACAAAAAGACTAGAATGAAGCTTCTCTATATAAAGAACTCTATAGCAAATCAACAGTAAACAAATTTCACACTCAAGGAAATACTTGAGTCATTTCCTTAAATTGAGAACCACAGAAGGATGCCTCGTATGCTGAATTATCTGATAACAATTTAGCAGCGACCTCCACCAAGTTCTGAGGTCTACTTTGCATATTGCCAGGGAGAAGTCAGGAGCTATAAATCCAAGAATCCCCTTCTCCATGTGGGTATAGTTTAGAGTCTACAAATAAGAAGCAGTCAGATGAGATTTGGAGGGTGGGAAGGAAGAAGGGACTCTTTTTCCCCAGAGGAAATTACAGTCACAGGCATAGGAAAAGAGAAAATTTCAACAAATAAAATATGTTTTGGGATAAAAAGACAATATCATAAAGACATGAAATCTTCAGAGCAGAATTTATGCAATAAAATTTATTAGGCATATTTAAGGGTGGAAAAAAGATAATTTGATAAAGTGACACTAATGTGGAAAAATGTATTTGTAAGAGTAGCCAATAAAAAATTAAAAGAAAAATGAGAGAAACTTGCTGGATGAGTTGACAAAGAATACTTAGGGAAATACTTCTATCTATTGTTTTAAAATATGGTAGTACTTGCCAAAAAAATGGAATATAGTAAAATGCCTTCCAAAACAGACTCATATCTATTTAATAAATTATAACGTTAAAAGGATGGTGTTTCAAATTAGTGGAAAAGAAATAATCTATAAATAGTGCTGGGGCATTTACAACCATATAAAATGAGGTGAAATCTCTCCCTCATACCATACATCAAAATAATTGAATATGAATTTAAGAGTTTAGTATAAAACATAAAGCAATAAAATGATAAAGACCATTCAACTAAAAATTTTTAAAAATTTTGAAGTTAGGTGGCCTTGTTAAACATAAAAACAAAAATAACAGCTATTGTTCACTGAGCCAGTGCTTTGTTACACGCATTGTGTCAAGTTCTCTATTTGTAAAAACTTATTTAATCCTCACAAGAAACCTAGAGAGTAGTAGTGGATTAGATTCATTTTTCAGAAAAGGAAACCAAAGTATAGAGAAATTAAACTTGTCTGTGGACATGCAGCCAGTGGTGACAGAACCATGAGGAAAACTAATGAAGTCTTACCCCAGAGTTGATATATTTACATAACTTTGAAACCTTGACACTGAAAAGCACTATTAACAAAATAAAAAATTATATGACTACTCATAGATAATTTGCATATATGTGGAAAGGGGATAATATCTATGACAAATAAATAGCACTTTCATGTTAGTAGGAAATTGATGAACACACCATTAGTAAAATGGCCAAAGAATATAAACTGGCAATTCTAAAAAGTAGAAAGTCATATGACCAATGATTACACAGCAGCATGTTTAGTCTCTTGTGGTGGAAGTTATTTTGGTTGTCTTCATACCTCTCATTGAATTCCCTTAAAAATCCCCACCCATAAGCCCTTGAAGCAATGTTCAAACAATATGTATCAGCTGGACCAGTGATGGGTGGACATCTAACTCAAGTCAGACCAACCAAAATCCAACCTCCACAAGTTGAAAGTCAATCTTACCACACGTATGGTCCTGAAACAAAAATTCAGAAAACTTAAGTGACCATGGGCTGCCATGCAGATTTGGAAGTTAAAAGTCTAATTAGCAAGGAAAAGAGAAGAATAAGCAGATTCACAGAAACTTTCAGAGTTGACAGGCTGCAAATTACACTTTCAGGGTTACTGTGGCCTTTCCAGGCCCTGGTTTGGTTCCAGTCTTTCCTGAGCCTCTGCTGTGCTTATGGCCTATGTTCTGGGAGACACAGCTGTCACCTTTTAGGCTCCAGCAAGCTACAGTGGTTTTCTATTATCTGCAACGAAAGGGTACTGAGTGACACATTTTATTAGTAATAAAATAAATAAATAAAACCAAAAAAAATTACCAAAATAAATTGAAATAAAAATATAAAAATATTTTTGGAAATTAAAAAAAATGATAATATTGGAGTTTTGCAAACTGATGGGACATAGGCTCTGCTCGTGCCAGTGTAAAACCAACATTTGTAGAAGAATATTTAGCAATGCTTACATACAATTTTCAAAATAGACATACCAATAATTCTACAATTAAGATTTTTCTCCTAATAATCAGAGTTATACCTAACTTATACATAAGTTATACAAATTATCTAAGATAATTTGTTAAAGAAATTATGGCACATTTGATATAATGGAGTTCTATGAACTCCGGCACAGTGGTGTGTGCCTGTAGTTCCAGCTACTCAGGAGGGTAGGCGGGAGGTTCATTTGAACCCAGGAGTTCGAGGCTGTAGTGTGCCATGATTGCGCCTGTGAATAGGTACTGCACTACAATCTGGGCAACACAGAGATAACTTGTCTCTAAAACAAACAAACAAACAAAAATAATTTTATGGAATCTTTAAAATTTGTGTTTCTAAATAAGGACTACAAATCCAATGACTATATGAATGAGGCAGGAAATATATGTGAGTGGAATAATTTGAGAGTAAGCACATATGCATACAATATGTGAGGTGTAGAATGTTCATGTCCTATCTAAAGGGGTAAGCAGCTGTTCAGTTCTAGGGTTTTTATCTCTTAAGGATACAGAGCTAGTACTGCCTGATCTTTTGATTTTTCAAAAGATAAAAATTTAATTTGATTATAAATTTGAAAACTCCTAAATCTTAATTATTAATTCAGTTTAAAAACTTGCAGCAAGCAAATCCAAATGGTATGCTAAATTCATCAGAGAGTTCAATAGTTTGCAATTTAGGTTTTAGAAAAATATTCAGGATCGGGCACAGTGGCTCATGCCTGTAATCCTAGCACTCAGGGAGGCTGAGGCGGTAGGATTGCTTGAGCTCTGAAGTTTGAGACCAGCCTGAGCAAGAGTGAGACCCCATCTCTGCTAAAAATAGAAAAACTAGGAAAAAAAATAGCCAGGCATTGTGGCACACACCTAAGCTACTCGGGAGGCTGAGACAGGAGGATTGTTTGAGCTCAGGAGTTTGAGGTTACGGTGAGCTATGATGGTGTCACTGCACTCCACTCAGGGTGACAGAGTGAGACTCTGTCTCAAAAAAAAATTCAGTTCTGTAGTTACATGCTCAGTATATTCATTAATACTAATAGTTCCTATGTTTGTTAAAGCTGGTTAAAAATAGCAGTTATCAAGAATGATTTTTCCAAGAGTTAGCAATAAGGAAAACATATCTGCTCACTTCACTATTTTTCTGCAGATTCTAGCCAAAACAGCATCCAAAAAACAAAGTAATAAATAAATAAATAAATAAAAGAAGAGCAATAAATTTTAGAAATCAAAGGCATTTTTATTCATATATATATTATATGAATATTTATATATTCATATATAAATATGAACAACAATTTCTACTTCTAAGAGTTATTCTTGAGGGTATAATGGGTTAATTGCACAAAAATAGCTATTTAAAGAAGTTAATAAAGATATATTAAACTAGAAATGTGGAAACAATTCAAATATTTAACAATACTGCATAGGTCAAACAAATTTGATATATTCCTACAATGAGTTAGTCTATAGTCATTATAACATGATATAGATTATGGGCATATAATTTAACAAGAATAAATAAAACCAACATATTAGTACTTTAAGGTGAAAAGTAGTTTACAAAAATATTGTAATATAATTCCATTTCTATTTTAAAAAGCTGTGTGTGTGTGTATGTATGTGAAATATACATCAAACTTTTAAATTGCCTACCTCTAGTGGTGGAATTTGAATTTTCTTTTTTATTTTTCTGATTAATTTTTAACAATGAGCATGAATTCCCAATTTGGTCAAACAATAACACTGCACATCTTATTTTTAAATTATCAATTTTGTTACTCCAATAATAAAAAATATATTTAACAAAATAGATTTAACTGTATTAAAGAACCAGTCTCCCACCTCTTCATTAAGCCATAATAAATCAAATCACTAAGTAATTTTTTAAAGGTAGGGGTGCTCAAGAATGTCAAATAACCCAGAGAAGTCAAGAAAGATGAGTACCGAGGAGTGATTGTGGGATTTGGTAATAAGAAGGTCATTTCATTGTGACCCTACAACTCCATATTAAGAAGATGGAAAGTTTGTTTTGTTTCTAAAATCAAAGAGAGGTCATTTTCCCTTGTCTAAAGCAATTTGTTCAGTTTTAATACTGCTTGATAATGTGAAGAATGGTGGGTAGGAATGTTTTTTTGTCCCTCAGCCTGCATTAAGTACAAAAGCATTTAATCAAACTTTGAAAGAACTTATTTTGTCAAGTCATGTTATAGATGATAGCAATCATTATCCATAAATTAACAACGAAAAGCATGTTAAGATCAAATATCTTTAAATGTTCATTAATACATTCTTTCATTCATTTACTCATTCGACAAATATTAAATGCCTACTATGTGCCCAGCATCATTCTAGGTGTTCTGGGGTTGCATCTCAGAACAAAACAGACAGCATGTATTTCTGGGGCTTATCATCTAGTTAGGGAAGAGACAATAAACAAAAAAAACAAAATGTATAATTGGGCTGATGGGGATAAGTGCCATCGGAAAAAAAAATCATGAAAGAAAGGGTATTCAGAAGTATAGTGAAGTTGAAATATTAAATGGGGCCATCATGGTATGTCACACCGATAAAGGACGTTTGAGCAAAGACCTGTTAGAGGTGAGGGAATGAGTTATTCTGAATCTGCAGGAAGAGCCCTTCCAGGAAACAGCAAGGGCAAGTGGTGAGTCGTGGCATGCTTGAGAAATGGGCAAGCAGTGGTGGCTTGTAGGAGAGGTGGTAGAGGGGGAGAAGTTAGAGAAGAAAGTGTGAAACATATCACATGGGTCCTTATAGACCTTTGTGAAGATCCTGTTGTTTCTCTTGATGTGATGGGAAGCCATTAGAGGTCTGAAGGAGAAGAGAGGTGGGCACCTTTGACCCAGGTTTATCAAGGCTCACTGTCGCTGCTGTGTTGAGAATAGACTCCATGGAAGTGTGCAGGTCATTCTTCAATTGCCCCTCCAGATCCATTCTCTACTCTTCCCTGCCCTCTTCTGACCTCTGTGGTGGCATCCCTGGGGCAGCCTTGCCCATGGGTATGTGCAATAGAAGACAGTTGTAGGAGATCTGAGGGAGATGAGAGAGAAGTTTGGGTAGTCATCTCCTCCGCTGCCCTTCCTGCCAACTCATGGTTCTGGTAGTGTCTCTACTGTTAGCCATACCTCATACCATTTAACATTTTAAACAATTAATGTAAATTTCCAAAGACTTAACAATGTTTAAAACTTGCTTATGTTTAGATCCGGTTCCTATTGGTATCATTTAATCAGATGTTTAGATGCACCATTAAAAAGCTGTCCCTCATTCATTTCTTTCTTCTACAGAGCTGCATGCCAATGGCCACGTGACTGGTCCTCTTTTTGCTGGAGTTTCGTTGGATGGATAGCCTTCTGCTGACCACATCCCCGATGGTGGCAGAGGAAAGCCAGTACTCTGCCCTTGCCATTTGGGGAGGTCTGCACAGCAGTACACCGTGGCACTCTGCCCATGTTTTTACCCATAAGAAAAATATATGCAAATAATAAAAACCAGCTGCTTCTTTCCTACACTGCCCTAGTGCAGTATTTAGCCTATAACTCCTGCTCATGGACCTTATGTTCCATAATAAAATTTGGGAAAAGTCTCTGCTGGTGGAGCCAATTGAGTATGTTCATTTCTCTTTTTACTATAGGGGGGAAACATAGTATTTTCCCTGTTTGGACAAGTTTCTCTGTGGCTTAAATTTACCCGTGGCCTTTAAACAAGACCAGTTCCACAGATAACCTTTCTTTTCCCCATCTGGGCTTAGTTATCATTCAGGTTCTTTTTTTTTTTTTTTCAAATTGGTTTTCTCATTCTTGGTCTGTGGCTGACTTCCCTCTGGGAGGTTGGCAATACCGCCCAGTAACTGGAATGAGTGCCTGATTAAAGATTGCAGCTAATGACATTTGGGATGGACACAATGTCGTTATGCTTTCAAGTCTCTTTTTTTTCTTCTAATAGTTTCTTATTAGTTAAAACCTTAAGTAATGCATGTGAGTTTCTTGGAAACATTAAAACATTTCTTTTTATCTGCTATAATTTAATGCCAGATTGTGTGTAGGCTAGTGACCCAGAAAAGCCATTTACTGATATATGGTGTGTAATTTAGCCAAACTGGTTTGATTACATTACTGGGTATGATTTAGGCCCATGGAAGAGTCAACCAGCAATTTCATTGAAGCCACACTCTGCTTTGTCATTCAAAGACCAGAACAGAAGCTTTAATTAGCCTGGTCGATTAAGCAAAAACCCAATTTTAGTCAGTTACCTGGAGGACTGTATCATAAACTTGGACATTATTTTTTGAAGAAAATAATAATCAAGGAAATATCTATTTTTCTTTTCCTAGTTTTTCAATTGATTCTGTAATGACACAGCATTCATTTTTTGATCAAATGATGGTGACTGCAAATGAATGATTTTAAGGATCAGAATGAGTCTGAATTTATTTGACTCACGTTCTATTCATTTCTAGCTAGAAGACATCTAACTGGAAAAAGGGATTGTATTTTTTTACTTTTGGTCTTTGGGGGCATTGAGCAGGTATTGGAAGGCAGCTTTCGAGATTAAAAAGAAGTAAAAAATAAACTAGAGTTCATTTTAGTGAATCTTTGAGAGAATAATCTTTCCGCTAGGATTATTTACCAAAGAGTTAAAATGATAGTTTACATTATGAAATGTCTCTTACTGATATAAAATATTTGAGGAATTATATTCATTTTATAATTGGAAGATATGGATTAGAGAAGCTTTTAAACAATTATTCTCCTGTATGCTATCTCCTTTTTCTTCTCTTACTGGTTTGGCTTTTATCTTTTTGGGCTCTTTAGGAATAACCTCTGCCAGCTTGATATTGACAATTATTTTCGGATTTACCTGTTCATATCTTTATTGGAGACTTTGCTGAAGTGTGATCTTTTGTGAACCATTTATTAAGAAAATAACCAGATTACTTTGCGTATGATAGAGAATGGGAGAAATTGGACCAACTGTTATTTTTTTAGTGAGTGCTTTACTCTGAAGACTTAACTCTAAAATCTTTATTTTTGATAAAAGAAGGATCTTTTCTACTTGCAGGGACTTTTTGAGCTGCATTACTAGGGCTTTTTTGTTTGGTTTGGTCTAGCTTTTGATTGGGAGAGAGAAGAGGGAGTCAGGAAAAATAATAATCTTTGTGTTAACTTTTTCCTGATAATTTCTATGTCTTTACAGACAAACTCTGGAATACTCTAAAAAATAAATATTTGATTTTTTTCTCTCACATAAAGAAATGTCAGATGTGTTAGCAGGATATATTCCACAAACCTTTATGGACATATGCATATTATATGTTTATTATCTTTAATGCCATGGTATTAAATTAATGAGAGGTATTGGGAGGTAGTATAAATAGTCCTGGGCTTGGAATCAGAAGACCTATATTGTGGCCCCAGTTTTCTACTTTTTAGTACCATAATTTAGATTAATCATATTGCCTCTTGTAAAATGACAGAAGAAAAGATAAGTTATTTTCCCAAAGAGATCACTGAAATCAACCCTAGTTTATTAAAAACTTGAACTTGATTGAATCCAGTACCTCCAACCTTACTTAATCAGTGAAATCACTCTAAACAATATCCTGTAGAATGGGAGATCTGCACAAAGATGTTTAGGAAATGCTGCGGTAGGTGGTCATTCTGGCTCTGTTTAGATTTAACATTTAAGATTCCATGTTTTCATGTAGTAGCTAAAGTCTAAAAAGATTTCATCTTGTTTTAGTTTAAATACCTTTACTCTACTAAACTTTCTAAATGGATGTAAGAAAAAAAAAGATTTCAGAAATGAGCCTTTGGCTAGCAAAGATGGGAAGACTCAGTATCCTTCTATTTATCTAATTCTGTTTCCTGAATACTGAAGATGTTAAATAATGTTTTGTCTAATTATGGAAAGATTTTCAAATCACAGCTTTAAGCTTAATATTATCTAATTTGATCAATAACTATCTATCTTATGGAAGAAGAGAAGAGCAATAGTTTATCTTAAAACTTTTCTTGAATATGAAGAGTTTTTATGTATTCAGCTAAACCCTAAACTACTCAAATTTTTCAGGAATACTAGCGTTTCTTCTCTTAGCATTTGTTTACTCTGGGAATATAGATATTATAGGATAATTTTTCTTTTTAAGCCATGTTAGAGCAATCAGGAGAAGTGAGCCATCATAAAAACTCTTTTCTTTTTTTATTTTTAATTTTTAATTATTATGGGTACATAATAGTTTTATATCTTCATAGGGTACATGTGATGTTTTGATACAGGCATACAATGTGAATTAATCAAATCAGGATAATTGGGGTATGCATCACCTCAGGCATTTATCATTTCTTTGTGTTAGGAACATTCCAATTCCACTCTTTTAGTTATTTTAAAGTAAAAACTTTTCTAAAAGCAGAAGATGTGACTGGTCTCATAAAGGTGAGTGGGAGGAAGGAGCTAAGTAGCGCTGACCATAATTCAGTTGGGTTTGTAATCAAGACTAAATGGAGATCAAAAAGAAGGAAATAGGGATTTAGTCTTCACACAAAGAGAATGTTGAAAAACAAGGGACGACTGGATGAAATTGAATAGGTTACAGAGAAGGGGTAAGGAAATGGCAGGAGCGCAGACAGATGGAAAAAGGAGGAATTCTAAGAAATAAATTACTGGCTCTCTCTTTGAGGTATGTACTTGCATTCTAGTTTTAAGTGAAACTTTAGAAAAAGTTTAGTAATGAGTACAGTTGTACTCAAGAAATTTAGTAAGAGAGTAAAACAGTTTTTTATAAAACCAAATAGCTAAGAACTTGTGACTGCTACTTCCCCCCTACTTTTCCTCCTTCTCCTACAGCCCCATCCTGAAATATTGAACAAGTCTAAATTCAGTTTGGAATATCTGCATCTCATTTGCTCAACATGAATAACTGGGTGCCTTGTTGGTTAACTGTGACTTACTGAATATAATTTTAGTGCTGCTAAGTTAATTTCACAGACAAATTAGTTATATAAATATGACAATGCTTCATCTTTCCTTTTTAATTTTTTTTTCCAAGTTCATTTCTTTGTGGTTGTACTGAGGATCTTGCTGTTTACCAGCTGGCAGTATGTGGGTCCTAAAGGTTGTCCACACTTCTGTGCCCTGTGGCCTACTCCACAGATAGTTCATAAGAAGGCTGCTTCTATCCTCTAACAGTCTCTAGAGTCTCTAGTCTCTAGTCTGCTAAGATGGAGTTTTATACAACACAATGCAATTACAGAAGTGACATCCATCACCTTTGCCATAGATGGATCTTAATCAAGGGCATGGCATCCCTTCATTTTTACCATATTTTATTGGTTGAAAGTAAGTCATAGGTTCTGCCCTCCCTCCAGGTAAGGGAATTACATACAGGCATGTCACATTGAGGGGGCCCCTGTAGAGTATATCTACTATGAAAGGCATTTAGAGCAGTTAGCAACACATCATCATTTAGAGAGTGCCCAGGGAGGCTGAGCCCAGGGAGTTGCTGGTAGACACACATACAACCTTAGAAGTTCTAGAATAGAAGCAAATAAATCAGAAAATATGGTCCTCCATGATATATATAATAATATATTATATATATAATAATATTTTATTATATATTATATAATATATTATACATAATAATTATACATATTATTATATAAATTATAAATATATATTTATATATTATAAATATATATATATGACTTTTTTTTTTCAGAATGGGTTCCTGGCACATAGGAAGCACATAGTACTATATATACGCTAGCAATTATACTGATGAAATAAATAAGACTAACAGGATAAGAGCCTGTATACTTAAGTTGCTTATTGACTTCTGGGAGAAAAAGATACATGAAAAGATAACCATAATAATAACCATAATACCATGTGCCGAATGAAGTATGCATCAGTGTGGATATACTGGGTTTTACTGCTATAGAAAACAACCCCCAGATCATAGCGGCTTACAATTTATTTTTTATTGAAGATACATGTCCCCTGAGGGTTAGATGGGGTCTCTGTCCAATGTAGTTATTCAGAGATTCGGATTAAGTGTCTTCCTTGACAGACGTTTTCACAATCATTGAGGTAGAAGAAGAGAATGTGACAAATCACACGCAAGCTCTTAAAACCTCTGGAAATAACATGTCACTTTTGCTCGTTTATTTAGCCACCACAAGTCAAATGACCACTCTAAATTCAAATAGGAAGTGCATATTTACAATGTGATCCTTTGGAGGACCAGAAATATTTGGTGGAGTAAACTAATGTCTACCACAGTCTCCCCACTAGTCCCTCATACTGGGAAAGCCTCCTTCCTACATACACAACACTCTCCCTCTCCATAGAAAATAACTTAAAGGTCCTGTATAACAACCACATCTAGCTCAAATCCCAGGATCTCTGAGTGGTACGTGATTGGGATGTAGCCCCTGTTTTTCTAGATACCTTAACACTAAACGGATTACTTATGTGCTTCTCTTATACACTCAATGTGTACAATGGTGCCCAAGGACAGGATAACCACAATTACTATCAGAAGTGGCTGGATTGGAGACACACAGCACATGGACAAATCAGGTAGCAAATGTGAATCCTGCTGGACACTCATTGTGTGGGCTCCCCTCCCTGAAGACAGAAATTGTTTCTTAATTAGGCCCAGATTCTGCCCCTTAAAAGGAGTTTCCTATTACATTGTTCTCTGCGGTTCTTAGTTGTGCCCTCTGAAAGTTTCTTTCTTTTCTTTTATCCTCTTTGGCCACATCTAAAGTGGGCATTAGAAAACATGCCCTCCTTAGGGGCTGAACAGCCTTTTCAGCTCATTCTTGCCTATAGAGTACTAAGAAACCATGGGCGCTTTAAGTCACATTCTCTCAGTGTGTTGGTTCTTTTGACAGTACAACTCTCAAAAACTTAGTGGTTTCCTATCTGTTTGCTTCTACTTAGCTCCATGTGCCATATTCAAAATTCCTTTCTAGATAGAATTCTCACATTGCTATATTTCTTTGCTTCTCTCACTCACAAGCCTCTTTCTCTCTAGACCTAGATGCAAGTTCTTTGAGCCTAGCCAGCTTTAATAGGTTGCTCACATAGTAAGTTATTTTTTTCCCAATGAAAAAGACCCATATTCTGAGAAAACTTAGTCCATCCGAAGATTTGAACAGTGCGTGCTACAGATATTTTCTTGATTTAAACTTTGCAAAATAGAACTTAAGTGTTGTTTCAATTTAGCTTTATATTTTACAGGTTGGTGTTGTAAAACAGTTGTCCCTGAACTTCTGTACTATCTCTATTTCCCTTTAATCTTGCTCACCATTAGACACGGGACGGTCACAGGTAGACTCCTCATCACCTAGAACAATTTCCCTCCATTTTTCTCCTTATTTGGCAGTGACAACATTTCTTTTTCCAAATATAGGAGTCAAATGTTTAAAATAAGAAAAGGATGAAAATAAATTAAGTTGATCTAACTTTATGGGAGCAAAGGAGGACACGCTCAATTCCCAGGCAGAAAGAAGTCGGCTCCATTAGGCGGTTTAACAATCACTGATCTGGAAAACGGAGCCCAAGTGCCTACTAGAGCACACAAAGCCCTCAAGGATATGCTCACCTGTCCTACCCCTTCTGGCCTCGTATGTCATCATCCCTGCCCCCAAATTTATAAGCTGATAACTGGAAACTGCTTTTAGGAACTCACATCATGATTTCCTCATGATGCTTGTTAGCGTACCTGTTTGGAATTCTTTTCCCAGTTGCTCTTTAACTCAATCTCAGACTAAGAACCTCATTTAATACTTCCTTGTCTCCCTGAGGTTGGGCAAAGGTCCATTTTTCTATATTCCTTTAGTCCTCTGTGCATGTCACCCTCATGATTTCTCTCACAAAGTTGTTAATAATATGACTGGAAGAACTGTTTATTATTTTGATATAGATATAAAATAAGTATGTTTAAAATGATTTGAGATACAAAAGAATTAATCAAAAACAAAGAACAAAGCACTATAAAAATGAAATTAAGATATTAAAAAATAAGGTAAGTCCCAACACACATTGGCTGTACGAAACAATAATGATAAAATTTACCAGTTTGGTGTTATAAAAAAAACTAAAATGGTGGACAGAAGTAATGTGTCACATGGGAAGAAGTGATTGAGGGCAGATGTCTGAATCTGTTAAGAGGAGAATAGCAATGTTGACTAACTTTGATCTTTATAAATCAGTATGCATGATAAAATTTTAAGGGAAACAATTGAAAAAATGGGGAATGTGGGGAATGTTTGATTTCCAAACTACCAAAGATATAAAAATGAATAAGAAATCAATTTAACAGAAGGAAGAAAAGAATAAATAAAGATAAATAAAAAACATAGTAAGAGAGAAAAAGAAAATAAAATAGTGGCAGAGAGTCCAAGTATATCGATAATTTCAATAAATATAAAAGCACTAGATTTCATCTGTTAAGTTTTTAAATTGGATTTTTCCCCTTCTCAGTTTTATTATTTATTTTTTATTTCAGAATATTATGGGGGTACAAATGTGTTGGTTACATAAATTGCTTTTGTACAGACTGAATCAAAATTTTAAGTGTGTCCATTACCCAGACAGTATGCATTGTACCCGTTAAGTGTGAATTCACCCATCCCCTCCTCCCCCCTCCTACCTGCTTGATTTCCACTGAATTTCACTACCATATGTGTATATGAGTGTTGATTATTAGTTCCAGTTTAGTAGTGAGTTCATGTGGTTTTCGTTTTTCCATTCTTGCAATACTTCACTTAAAAGGATAGTTTCCAGTTCCGTCTAGGTTGTTACGAAAAGCATTTTTTCACCATATTTTTTTTTCAGAAGGAGGAAAGCTTTCTTTTCCTCCTTTCTGAATAATTAAATCCAAAAGCCACAAGCTAAGTTCAAGAAAGAGCGGTATATGTAGTGTGTATGTTTGTGTGTATGTGTGTTGGGTAGTATCAGAGCCAGTAGGGCATCTGCAAAGAGGGACAGGGCAGATAGCTTGGTGTGGGATGTCAGTCTGAGAGGGAGAGACGAGTGTCTGCATCAGGTGGCAGGGATGATGGCAACAGCAGCAGCCTGGCATGGAGTGGTGGAACCTGCTGGGTCAGGCTGGCGACTGCATAGTGGAAACAATGATGGTGGCTTGGCCTGGTAGTCACAGCCTGAGCAAGAGAGAGTGTTGAGTGCCTGTGTAGGGGGATGTGTCTGTGTAGCAGCAGTAATTGGTTATACATAGGAGGACTGATTTTACAATAATATCAGTCCTGATAAAAATCATATCAAGGATAGTGGGGTGTTATAGACTAAATATTTGTGTCTCCCCAAATTCATGTATTGAGGCCTAACCCCCAATGTGATGGTATTTAAAATTTAAAGATGGGGTCCTTGGGAGGTAATCAGGATTAGATGAGGTTGTGAGGGTGGGGTCCTCAGGATGGAATTAATGCCCTCTTATAAGAAGAGACACCAGAGCAGTGTGTTTTCTCTCTCTCTCTCTCTCTCTCTCTCTCTCTCTCCAATTCTATCTGCAAGCCAGGAAGAGAGCCCCTACCAGAAACCGAATTGGCTGGCACCTTGGTCTTAGTCTTCCCAGCTTCTACAATTATGAAAAAATAAATTTCTGTTGTTTAAGCAACCCAGCCCAGGGAATTTTGTTATGGCAGCCAAAGCAGACTATACAATGGAAATTATATTTTCACTATGGGAGCAGGGGGCTACAAATATGAAAAGGAAAAAAAAATCTAAAATTAATCCTATGGTGTTGAATTGCAATTGGAGACATTAGTATGAATTCATGTTTTTCACTATATACATAGATAGATGAATAAAAAATACATGTAGATGTAAATATGTATGCATATTTTTACACATATTCGCTGGTTATATTTACTGGGAGGCCTGAGTAATTCCAATACCAGTGTGCATACCTAGACCACTGGCCTTTGTTTCTAAATATAATTCTCAGCTATAAGGAACTAGTGCTCTTCAGGGAAAAATGTCTTGTTCCAATGTTGGGCCAGGCAAAGTACAATATGAAGATGGAAAATCTTATTGTGACAGAAAGTGAGGAAGTGGTCAGAAAGAGTTGTACAGAAAAGCAGCTGGAAGCAGAAAAGCAGCCCGTTAGCTGAATATGTGGATGATTTGAGCATCAAAATGATGGCAGTAATGGATTATAACCCACTGCATAAATTAGAAAGTTATTTGTCCATATGGAGATAAATAAACAAACGCATAAATAAATGGGAAGAGGAGAAAGCTTTTTGCTGTAATAGAAAACCAACTAATTAATGCAGATGGAATGCTGGAATGAGGAATCATCATTTGGCAACCATCTTACTCATAATTCAGTCATAAAACATTAATGGATGCTAAAACTAGTGAGAGAAAATTTGATGAGAAATGGAATATTTACTTAGTCTCAAAGATTTGTTAATTGCAAAGGGAAAAATAACTTTAGAATGAAGAAACCTAGAAGACACCACCTTTATCCAGTGATGAAAGTTAACACCACTGGTAACAGGAAAAATTGAAATTGTGTACCATCTGGTCAAATAAAATAAGGACACAGCATCACTTTCATCACTTCTGTGATATTCGTGCAAAAAAGCGTATAACCTGAATTTAATCATGAGGGAATATCATAAAAATCAAAATTTAGTGACATTCTACAAAATGGTCTTAATTTTCAAAGTGTCAAGGTCATGAATGTTCAGGAGAGTCTGAGGAACTATTTCAAACTGAGGGAGAAAAACAGACATTGCTTAATGCAACATATAGCTGTGGACTGGTTAATTTTGCTATAAAAATATTATTGGGAAAACTGCTGATATCTTAATGATGTCTGTGGATTTTATCATAGCCATGTATCAATGCTGCTAAATTACAGATTTTAATGGTTGCATTGTGTTTCAGTAGGTGAATGATCCTGTTTGTATGAATTACACAGAAAGTATTCTGGGGTGATGGGATGTGATGCCTCCAATTTACTCTCAAATCATTCAAAAAATAAATTATTTGAGTATAGTTCTAAATTTTCTGTTAAAATTTAAAAATGTTTCAAAATAAAGATGTATAAAACCCAGCCATATGCTATTTGCAGGAGATATACTTAAAACATAATAAAATACTGTGTAGTGGGATAAAGAAATATCTTGGGGAAAATGCTAATCAAAAGAAATCTACTGCAGCAATGTTTCTATCATATGAAATAGACTTCATGGGAAAAAAATCTTACTAGTGATAAGGCAGACCACAATATAATAGTAAAAGACAGCATTCATAAGAAATTTATAATAACTTTGAAAGTTTCTATGCCTAAAAACATAACTATTAAGTACAAGTTAGTATAATGGTATTACAATAAGTTTACAGATCCCTAGTTGTTATAGCATTTTTAACACACAATTCTCGGTATTTGATAGGTTTAAAAAAAGTTAGTAAGGATACAGAAGATCTGAACTATAAAATTAACTAACTTTAAATAATGTATATTTATAGAAGTCTGCCTCTTCATATTAGAGAATTTACATTTTCAAGCATATATGGAAAAT
>CAUYSK010028611.1:0-20397 GCA_963575035.1 Avahi laniger | reverse complement strand
CCAGAGCTCACACCAGAGGGCACTTCGCCGTTATCTTGGGAATGTACATGGTTGGCTCCCAAACTTTGTGGGTAAATCAAATCAGCTGTGCCTACTTTAGATTGCTTTTCCTGATTTTTTTTTTTTTTTTTTTTTTTTTTTAGACAGAGTCTCACTTTGTTGCCCTGGCTAGACTGAGTGCCGTGGCGTCAGCCTAGCTCACAGCAACCTCAGACTCCTGGGCTCAAGCAATCCTACTGCCTCAGCCTCCCAAGTAGCTGGGACTACAGACACGCAACACCATGCCCGGCTAATTTTTTCTATATATTTTTAGCTGTCCAATTAATTTCTTTCTATTTTTGATAGAGATGGGGTCTCGCTCTTGCTCAGGCTGGTCTCGAACTCCTGAGCTCAAATGATCTGCCCGCCTCGGCCTCCCAGAGTGCTAGGATTACAGGCGTGAGCCACCGCGCCTGGGACTGACTCATAATTTTTGCACCTTAGAGATTCACTAGAGATTTAAATAATGATGTTTGGTACAGTTAACATTGTCCTGGTGGCGGGCACACTGAAAGCCCCGACTTCAGCATTATATGGTGTATCCATGTAACAAAAACACTTGTACCCCATTAATATTTTGAAATAGTAATAAAAATACACTTTTAAATGAATCTGTATAGTTTTCAATATATAATGTAATATATCACATAGATATTGGTCAATAAATAAAAAAGAAGCCTATAATAAAAAAAGTAATGATGTCAATTTGAGTTTTCAAAAGTCATTCACTACTGAAACATGGTAAAATATATGCTCATGTAAAATTCACAAGGATGATGGTGGAACAACTGATAAGTGATCAAGTTGCTAGGGCCGTCTACTATGTTTATTAATGTAGGACAATGATTTTTGTTGTTGCCGTTGTTGTTATTCCCTCTTACCTCTTGTTTTTGTGTTACAGATGAAAATATATAGGTAAAAATTTCTGAATGATTTTGAATAAAGCAATGAAAGAATAGAAATATTATTGTTGTTGCCCTTATTTGTAGAAAAGACTCAAAGTGAACATAGAAATGATAGGAATTGTGGTATTATCTATGTGCATTTAAAGAACTGTTTTCAATGGCCTGATATTCTGCAACATTTTGCTTTTCTTAGTTTTGTATCCAAGAAGACTATAGATTTCTGAAATAGTTCCATTTTGTAGTTAATTTTGACCATTATGTATTTTGGTAATCCAATCAGTAAAGCTTTTAATTTCTCACTGTGTTTGGAAGCTGCTTTGGCCAAGGATTTGACATCCAGCAGGGTGACGTCCACTTGCTCTTGGCAGCTCGTAAAGAATGGGCTTAATGACTGAATGCTCACAGCATGCTCAGGCTGTCTCATTAGTACTATGCAAACACCTTATGATTTACTTAATGCACCTTCTATGCTACGTATTTTATTATTTTAAAATGGTGTTATACCGTGGCTATTTCAAATCATGTTGCCTTAAAATCTGCCATTTTCTGCATGTTATCAATTTAGGATACATTAAAAATAAATTGTTAAAGTATATTTGAGTTTTCAGTGCTATACTAAAACATTTTTATTATGCAGTAAAATTGGTTATGTGGAGTATTTACATTTGAAATTAAATAAATAAAGATGTCTTATGGAAATGAAAGAAATAGCTGCGCCATTTATTTCAATGAGATTTGATGTGGAAGAATACTTCACCATCTTATTGCCTAATATTGATGAGAAGGATCTAAAGTAACTATATTAACTTGTGAATCCATCTTTTATTCCATTATTCATAATGCTATCATACATTTTTCCCATTATGACTACAGTGCCTGGTAGAGAGAAATACTCTGAAAAATATCAGAAGCTCTTTTGCCTAAAATGGCATGTCCTCCTTTCAGATCATCTGAGGATGCTTTCACAAACATTATACAGAAAATTATCAGCACACCAAGCTTTTTATTACCTTATTCCCTACTTCCAGAAAAGCTCTGCAAATGAATTTTTATTTCAAGTACTAATGATTAATATATTTTTTTATGAGTCACTTACTTCTCATTAAAATAGCATTTGTCAAAATTTAAATCTATATATATGACATTAACTTCAAGGAAGCTGACATTCAAATTTTTTTCCTTTAAGTTATAAAAAATTAATAACACTAATTTCAAATATGGGTTTAAGTATCCTACCATCTTTTCTTGCTATTTCCATTTATTTACTATTAGAATTTCACATAAGAATATTATGGGTGTGGGTATTGGTATGGAGGAAAATCTTCTTGACTATAAAATAGTCTAATAATTGAAGAGAGAAGGAAAATGAGCCTTTGGAATATTAGTAAAATATTTTCTCCTTTTTTAATTTATATTTTGACTAGCCTTATAGATTTGCTATGTCGGTTTTAAAAAATTTATGTGGTTGATTTTAATATATGAAAAACTCCTATAATTATATTAGAAAAAGACTAAAACCTGAAAGAAAAATAAAAAGAGAAAGAACATTTGGGTATAAGCAGCCCATAAAATAAGAAATAAAAATGATGTTTAAAGTAATAAAACTATACTCATTCTTACTCATAAAACCAAAAAGATGCAAAACAAAGCTCTCTCTCTCTGGGTGTGTGTGTGTGTGTGTGTGTGTGTGTGTGTGTGTGTGTGTGTGTGTATATATATATAGTGTTTGAGTACATATATGGGTGTATACACATATATGATATTGGGTATAGATTTATATGTATATACACACACACATAAGTGTGGCAATATTGAACCCAACTATAAATGTGTCTGGTATTCTTTGACCACACAATTTCATATTTTTCAATATAGTCTATAGATACGTTTCACACAAGTGAGATGACATAGGTAAAAAGATGTTCATTTCAGCATTATTTAATTAGCAACAGATTGATAATGATCTGCATGTTTATCATTAGAAGACTCCTGAAATAAGTTGTTAATGTAGTCATTAGAAACATAAGAACTTTTTGTGCTGTAATGGTGAGATCTCTGATTTATTGTGGAGAGTAAATATTATATAAGAGTACTGTTGTTCTGTTTATAAAATAACTATGGAAGCATTAATAACAGAGGTTACCTGTGAAGGGAAATAAATGGATGGCTGCAAGAATGAAACTTTTCAATGTATATCCTTGTACATCTTTCAATTTTGCAACCATGTGACTGTACTATCTGTGCAAAAATGAATTATGAAATTAAAATTTAAAAATAGAATAAGGACACAATTAAATTATCTGAGGTATTCTTACTTTCAAATAATCATTCTCTGTAGACATAAAATCAACACTGATACATACAAAAAATGATTACTTTATACATTACACACAGAAAGTGTATTGAGAAACCAAGAATGCTGGTCAGTAGCAGCAGATTTACAATTGACCGAAGAGTATGGTTGCTAAGGTTGATATGCTGATATTTCACATTATGTCTCTTTACATAAGCTGCTCATTGTGGCTCAAATTTCCTTCTCTTCTATCTCCTGCTTTTCCATCTCAGAAATACTGATTCTCCAAGGCCTGGTTCAAATGTTATTTTTAAAGATTTGAATAGACACTCCTAATGCAATTGATCTCTAATTGTATATCTATTATAGCATTTATAATTCTCTATTGTATTTTTTTCTTGTACTTTCCCTTAACATACTGTAAACTTCATGGCAGCATGGATTGTACCTTATTCAATTTGTATTTCCAGAATTAGAAATGCCTGGCATATAGTAGGAGATCAACACTTGTTTTTTAAATAATTGGACAAAAAATAAAATGCCTCAGGTAGCCAAATGGCTGCATGAATATATACTACTTTAAATAAAACATAAGAATATTTAAAAATGACTTTAAAAATGTACCATGATATAAATGTGCAATTTAAGGGACACAGAAGTAACATCAAATTTTGAACAACATACTCAAACCTTGGCATTATTCTAGTTTTGCAGGTGAGTTAACTGAGGTCAATAAAAGTCACTAATTTTACCCAGTTAAGACAATTAAAAAATTGAACATTTAGGGATTTAAATGCAGTCTGTATCTTCCCCAAATCTGTACTCTCTGTACTGTAATTCATAGATACCTTAAACCAGGAAGGTGATAAAAATGACTAAAGAGGAATATGGACTTTAGAAACTACCTGAAGACACATCTGCATTGATTTATTCTAGCAACTGGGAACTGTTGTACCAGTGAGGAAAGGAAAGGGTATAGAGTACCCACGAGTGCCATATCTTTCAGTTATTTTTAGCTGCTGCTTATTGGCTCTTTTCAATGTTCATGAAGGATGTAGGAGATGACAGGATAAAACCAAAAACCATAATTTTTATTTCAGGATATTTTTCCTAAGAGACTGAAACACTGGCAAGGGTAACCATGAGAGCATGTGGACTCTACTAACGAGTTAGTCTTTTTAAGACAGTAAGTTTATCTGATGGCTAAGATGTTTTAGATTGACTTCTGTCAAAAGCTAGGATGAGTTCTTAAAGTTATTTCTTCCAATTCCTTAATTTACTCAGCATTCTGAGTGCCAGATTAATAAACAGTTCAGTTTTAGATCTCAGTCTCTATGTTCTTTTTTTCTATTTCATCTTCAGCCTTTAAGTTTGTCTTAGTAATATACATCGAAGCTAATATTGTTCATTGATATTGCCTGGGATATTTTATGATACATCCAGTTAAATTCCGCCTTCATTATTTAATTGGATTATATGTGCTCAACATCTTTTTTATACTTCATACACAGCAGTGGAAATGCCATTACTTGTTCAAAAATAAAAATGATAAAAAATAACTAAAACTCAAGAAATTAGCCTCAAACTTGGTTAGAAAAGCCACTTCTGTTTATTCTGTTCACTTAAGCTGATACATTCAGTTTAATTTTTCTTTCCATAAGTTTTAGATTTAATAAAACTAAAAACAGAAAATGAAGAATGACTAGTAAGTGCTAATTAATATATATATCATCTTTGATTATTCTATTTTATGTTCTTTAAAATTGGCAAAATTGTTATGGACATTAAAATACAGGAATGATATGAAATTCACTGATGTTTATTAAATATTTTCACACAGTGGAAGAAAGCATCTACAGAGAGTTACATTTATAACCCATGTACATGACTTACATTATAATTGTTCAGATGCTTCACATATGTTAACTTCAAAAAAGTTATGAATTCTCCTTTGACCTTGAGAAATCAAGATAAAATTTTTTAAGATAATGACCTTTTAGGTATATTAAAATAGATCATTCAAGGGTGTATCTAATAGTCGGCCAACACATTGCATGTTCGTAGAAAGGTCCATTTCCTACTGAAAACTATTCTTTTGGTTATATATGAATTCATCAGCAGTCAAGGAAAGAAAAGAAAAAGTAGTTTCATTATTTATTTCAGCAGTTTCACCTAATGTATTATTCTTAAAAATCTAGGCACAGACCATGAACTAGCTAAACTTTAGTTTGATATACTCTATGACAAGTTGAGCAGAAAAAGAAATGGATAAATTTATGAGGGAAGCAGAATAGGAATAATTTCTATTTCCATAGTGGGAGCTCAAGGCAAGCGGTGAAAAAGATATGACACTACATACAAACTAATTTTCTCTCAGAGACTGTATCAAGGAACAAGGAATACAAAATATTAGCTGGTGCATTGTGTAGTGTTCTGAGGAATTTTTATAGGACATTTGTTAATCTGTGATAGGATCCTGACAATGCAATGGTAAAACAGGATTTGTATATTTCTCTGTGGATTCAAAACTCACTTATTTGTCAGGGTTTGCTCTAGCCCCTTCTTCCATGACACCCTGTTGAAATGCCTCAACTCAGGCTACTCTCTTCTCTCTCAGGAGTCACGCTGGATTGTTAGTTAGTTAAAATCTCATATTTTAGAATACACTAACTGACAACGAAGTATGCTACCTTAGATATCAAAGTAGTGGTTAATTGAAGGGAAATCCCAACTTTTGCTCTGTTATTTTGTTTGGGGGATTTTGTTCCCCCCAAAGACATAGTGTTTTGTTTTTTTTTTTTTAATCAGAATGACAGAGATTTTGCTAAGTGTGATCAATGGAGAATGATTTCGTAAAAATATAAGCCCTAGAAGAGATAGAGATAGATATGGCTGATGGGAAAGAGGGAGGAATAATCAACGCCATTCGTTTTAGCTGCTTCATCAAAAATTCTCATACTGACTTTGTCCAGAAAAAATTAAGTCCAATGCTTCAGTGCATTTGTGCGTCACCAAGGAATCACAGGAAAAAATAGTTTGGTTTAGATATTCAAAGGCCATTAATTGGGGCAATATTAATCCAAATGTATAATCTAAAAATAAAGAATAGATATGTTTTCGCATCCTCTCTGCATCTCTATATGACTGCTCTCCCTTGTACCCTGTGCTTTCTATAAAAAGAATAAATAAGGGAAATATTTTACAGTATGATACTTTTTAGCACTCTTCCATATCACAGGATCCCTGTCTTGTAAAATATATGACAAATGGAGAAAAGTAGAGCATTAAGGGACCTTTCTGAAAAGATGGATATCAAGATTAAGTTTAAAGATAGTACTGATAGGAGATATTTTCATTCATGATATATTCTCTTATTTACAATTAACAATGTTACCTTACAAGTTTTTTGCCTTCTATTAGACTTTGCTCAACAGTATTAAAACTGGATTTTGCATAGTCCTGGTGGGGAACTCAAAGTTTTTTCAAGATGTATGGAGGGATGGAGAGTGTTAAGGAAGTAAGATTATCATTTTTACCCAACTCCAATGTTGATCTACATGTCTAAGAAACCAAGAGTCTGTGAGAAACGGTTTAATGCTTTCCCTTTATGCCCTTTCACAATCTCTCTTCTCCCACTTTACAAAAAAAAGACATTAATCTAAGCCATTTTGAAACTTATTACAGTGCCTTGTCTCCTGAGGGTGCACTGAATCGAACAGATAGTTTCACAGCGTCTTTAATCAAGTCACCAAAACTGTTCTGCTCTCATCTATATCTTTAAGATGTGCATTTGCAATAACTTTTTGCATAATTTTTTTGTCAAAGTTTGTCATTACGTTGTTTTGATCAGTTTTACATTATTTGTAATTGTGTACTGGCAATAATCATTGCAATAACTCATAATAAAACACAACATGTTTTTAACCTAAGGACATTTGAATTTTTATTCTGTGAGGAATGTTGTAGTGATCAATAAAAACTCCTGTGAGCAAACAATTATTAAGATGAAATTTTGCAGATTAATTGCAATGTAAATATAGCTTAACAACATAAATGACTTAAAATTTGAGACTCTTAGAAAAGTAGTTTACACTTGTTAATGAATAGATGACTGTAGGTATTAAGCCACATTAATATTTATGATCTATTCTGTATTGTATATATTTTCCCTAACATTCATATTGTGTCTTCTTTTTCTTTTTTTTTTCTTGTTTATTTTGTTTAATTGCAGAATATTACGGGGGTAAAAACGTTTTGATTACATAAATTGCTTTTATACCATTTGAGTCAAAGTTATAAGTGTGTCCATCCCCCAGATAGTGTGCATTATATCCATTAGGTGTGATTTTTACCCATGCCCTCCTCTTCCCTCCCCTCTGCTTGATTTCCAATGAATGTTATTTCCATATGTGTACATAAATGTTGATTGATTAGTTACAATTTAATGGTAAGTACATGTGTTGTTGGTTTTTCCATTTTTGTGATACTTCACTTTGAAGAAGGGTCTCCAGTTTTATACAGGTTAATATAAGAAGTATTATAATACTTCACCATTTTTTATGGCTGAGTAGTACTCCATGGTGTGTGTGTGTGTGTGTGTGTGTGTGTGTGTGTGTGTACATACACCACATTTTATTAATCCACTTATATATTCATGGGCACATGGGTTGTTTCCACATTTTTGCAATTGTGAATTGTGCTTCTATAAACATTTGAGTGTAGGTGTCTTTTGTTACAGAATGTCTCTTTTTCCTTTAGGTAAATATCCAGTAGTGGGATTGCTGGATCAAATGGTAGTTCTACTTTTACTTCTTTGAAGTTTGCCTTCTACCTACAATTTCTCACTAAGAGGAGCTTGGATGAATGGCTGGGTTTAGGTCTAAGACAAAAATATATACGATAATACTTGGACTGGGATAGCTTTTTTTCATGTGACAGAAAGCAAGTAAGCTATCAATAACACAAAGAAAACAAAGCAAGGGACATGCCAATAAAAGGAAGCTTCTAATGGCTAAAAGATGAGAACATCAAAAAGAATAGGAAATACATTTAATTTAAAAATATCAAAAGATTAATCATCTAAAATCCTACTTAGTACAAAAGAGAAAACCAACCACAACATCATCAAAAATCTCAAACTCAATTCTCTACATTCTATTGAAACTAACTGGGGTGCTAATAACTTACTCCAGAATTTGGATATTTAAAATAAATTATTAAAGATCCATCCTCAATTTCTTGCACAAATTGTATTTCAGGTTAACTCAATGGCCATAATTGTTAAAGAAAATTCATGCTTTATAGAAGAAGTCTAGCTCAAAAATGTGAATAGATTTGTATAATTATAAAACAAATATTTATAGACTCTAATTCTTTTCAGATAATAATTATCAATGGATGAATCTGTCCGGGGAAAAAATTAAAGACAACGTTACAATGAAAGGGACTGGCTGTCACTACCTGCACCCACTGAAATCTTTCTATACCTAAAAGTTGTGCAATTGCCTATTTTTTAAATCTTTGATATCTTTATTTCAGGGAGATGCTAAACATTCAGATTAATACATTCATCTACTTTGAGTTCTAGATCCTCTTTTATAATTTAGAAATATTTTATTTTGTTTTATTTATTTTATTTTACTGTATTTCAAAATATCACAGGAGTACAAATGTTTTTGGCAACATGGACCACTTTTTCAATGCTTAAGTCATGGCTATAGGTGTGTCCATAACCCAAATAGCGTTCATTGTACCATTAGGTAGGTTTTTGCCCATCTCCTCTTCTTTCCTCCCATGTGATTGTTTTCTAATGACTTTTACTTCCTTCTGTGCACATGTGCTCATTAGTTGCAACTTAATAGCGAGTACATGTGGTGTTTGTTTTTCCATTCTTTAGATACTTCACTTAGGATAATAGTTTCCACTTCCACCAAAATTGATTCAAAAAGGATTAATTCATCCTTTTTGAATGACTGAGTAGTACCCTATGGTATACATATACCACATTATGTTAATCCGTGTATGAATTGATGGACACTTGGGTTGATTCTACATCTTTGTAATTGTGGATTATGCTTCAATAAACATTGAAGGTGTCTTTTTGATTAAATGACTTATTTTCCTTTGGATAGATAACCAGCAGTGGGATTGCTGGATCGAATATTAGGTATACTTTTAGTTCCTTCAGGAATCTCCATATGGTTTTCTATAGAGGTTGTACTAATTTGCAATCCCACCAACAGTGTATAAGTGTTCCTTTATCTCTGTATCCATGCCAGCATCTATTATTTTGGAATTTTTATTAATAATAAAAACCATTCTAAGAGGACTAAGGCAATATCTCATTGTGGTTTTAATTTGAATTTCCCTGATGATTAATGATGTTGAGCATTTTTTCATATGTTTATAAGCCATTTGTCTATCTTCTTTTGAAAAGCTTCTGTTCATGTCTTTTGCCCTCTCTTTAATGGGATTGTATTGTTTTTTCTCTTGCTGATTTGTTCCAGTTCTTTATAGATTCTGGATATTATCCCTTTATGATAGACACAGTTTGCAAACATTTTCTTCCATTCTGCAGGTTGTCCATTTGCTCTGATGATTATTTCCTCAGCTGTGCAGAAGCCTTTTAATTTAATCAAGTCCCATTTATTTATTTTTGTTGTTGCTGTAAAATTGCAATTGGGGTCTTAGTCATAAATTCTTTGCCTAGGTCCATATGTACAAGAGTTTTTCCTACATTTTCCTCTAGAATTCCTGTGGTTTCATTCATGTAATTCCCATGTTATATTTAAATCTTTTATGTACCTTGAATTAATTTTTGGGAGTGGTGAGTGATAGGGGTTCTCTGCTCCAGTTTTTAGCATTTGGATATCTAATTTTCCCAGCACCATCTGTTGATTAGAGCTTCTTTTCCCCAGTGTACATTGTTGTCTGCTTTGTCAAAGATAAATTGACTGCAGGTAGATGGTTTTATACCTGGATTCTCTATTCTGTTCCATTGGTCTATGTCTCTATTTTTGTACAAATACCATGCAGTTTTGGCTACTATAGCCTTGTAATATAGCTTAAAGTCTGGTAATATTATGCCTCTAGATTTATTTTTTTTCCTTAAGAATGCTGGATATTTGGACTATTTTCTGGTTCCAAATGAAGCATAGAATAATTTTTTTATATCTATGAAATATGACTTTGGTATTTTGATGGGATTGCATTGAATCTATAAATCACTTTGGGTAGTATGGAAATTTTAACAATGTTGATTCTACCAGTCAACACTGGTGGAATGTTGATTGAGCATGACATGTTTTTCCATTTATTTGTGTCATCTGTAATATCTTTCCTCAGTGTTTCATGGTTCGCCTCATAGAGTTCTTTCATCTCTTTCGTTAAGTACGTATCTAGGTATTTTACTTTCTTTGTAGCTATTGTGAGTGGTATTGAGTCATTGATTTGACTCTCAGCTTAACTTGTATTAGTATAGAGAAATGCTATTGATTTATAAGGTGACACTGCTGAATTTATTTATCAATTCCAGGAGTCTCTTAGTGAAGTCTTTGGGGTTTTCTAGATACAAGATCATATTGTCAACAAAAAGAGATATTTTGACCTCCTTTTTCTTAATTTCATTATCCTTTATCTTTTTCTCTTGCTTGACTATTCTGGCTAGAAAATTCAGGACTATGTTGAATAGAAGTGGTGACAGTGGGAACACTTGTCTTGTTCCACTTCTTTTGGGGAATGCTTTCAACTTTTCCCGATTTGATATGATGTTAGCTGTGGGCTCGTCATATATAGCTTTCATAATTTTGAGGTATTTTCCTTCTATGCCTAGTTCACTGAGGGTTTTTTTTATTAGGAAAGGTGCCAGACTTTGTCCAATGCTTTTTCTGCATCCATTGAGATGATCATATGGCCTTTGTTTTTGCTTCTGTTTATGTTGTAAATTATATTGATTGA
The DNA here is from genome assembly GCA_963575035.1 of Avahi laniger. NCBI lineage: Eukaryota > Metazoa > Chordata > Mammalia > Primates > Indriidae > Avahi > Avahi laniger. The sequence goes on along the minus strand of CAUYSK010028611.1, from coordinate 9,204 downwards.
TTTAGGTATGTTGAACCATCCTTGCATCTTGGGAAGAAGCCCACTGGGTCATGGAGGATTATTGTTTTGATATGCTGTTGATTTTACTTTGCTAGCACTTTATGGAGGATTTTTGCATCTATATTCATAAGGGATATTGGTCTGTAATTTTCTTTTTTTGTTGTGTCCTTTTCTGGCTTTGGAATTAAGGCGATACTGACTTCATGGATGAAGGGGAGAATTGGGGAGAATTCCCTCTTTCTCAATGTTATAGAATAATTCCTGCAGTATGGATACTAGCTCTTCTTTGCAGGTGTGGTAAAATTCAACTGTGAATCCGTCTGGTCTGGTGCTTTTTATTGGTTGGAAGATTTTTTTATCACACCTATCTCACTGCTCATTATTGGTCGTTCAGGAGTTCTATTTCTTCCTGATTGTTTCTTAGGAGGTTGTGTGTTTCCAGAAATGTGTCCATATTCTCTATGTTTTCTAGTTTATGTTCATAGACATATTATTTACAGATGATAGTATGTATTTTGTGGTATCAGTGGTAATATCTCCTTTTTCATTTCTGATTGAGCTTATTTGGGTCCTTTCTCTCCTATTCCTGTTAACCATCTAGCAAGAGGTCTATCAATTTTTTTATCTTTTCAAAGAACCTACTTTTTGCTTTGTTGATTTATTGTATTTTTTTTTTTTTTTGGTTTTCCATTTAAATTATTTCCACTCTGACCATAGTTAAATCTTTTATTTTGCTGGCTTTATGTTTGGCTTGCTCTTCCTCCTCTACTTCCTTGAGATATAACATTAGTTTTGTTAATTTGTAATCCTTCTATCTTTTTGATGTATGCATTTAAGGCTATGAATTTTCCTCTTAGAGATTTTTTTGCTTAATCCCACAGATTTTGATAGCTTGTAATCTCTTTTGTTATTCAGTTCAAGGAATATTTTGATGTCCATCTTAATTTAATTATTAACAGAATAGTAATTCAGCAGCAGATTGTTTAATTTCTATGAGTTTGTATAGATTTGAGTATTTGTCTTGGAATTTATTTCTAGTTTTATTCCATTGTGGTCTGAGTGATACATGGTATGATTTCTCTCTCTCTCTTTTTTTTTGCATTTATTGAGACATGTTTTGTGGCCTAAGATATGATCAATCTTGGAGAATGTTCTATGTGCTGATGAGAAGAATGTGTATTCAGTAGTTTTTGGGTAATATGTTCTGTAAATATTTGTTAGATCCATTTTCTCTAGAGTCCTCTTTAAATCCCATGTTTGTTTGTTTATTTTCTGATGGGATGACCTGTCTAGTTCTGTCAATGCAATGCTGAAGTCCCCAACAATTACTATGATGCCATTTATCTCTTTGCTTAGATCTAGTAGAATTTGCTTTATGAATCTAGGCCCTCCTGTATTAGGTACATAAATATTTAGGATTGTTATTTCTTCTTGTTGAATGTCTCCCTTTACCATTATAAAATGACAATCTTTTTCTTTCTTTATTATTTATTTATTTATTTTTGAGACATTGTTCTGAGTAAAGTGCTATGGTGTCAGCCTAGCTCATAGCAACCTCAAACTCTTGGGCCCAAGTGATCCTCCTGCATCAGCCTCTTGAGTAGCTGGGACTACAGGCACACATGGCACCCAGCTAATTTTTATATTTTTAGTAGAAATGGGGTTTTGCTCTTGCTCAGGCTCATCTTGAATACTTGTGATCAAGCAATCTTCCCTCCTCAGCCTCCCAGAGTGCTAGAATTATAGGTCGAGCCCCACGCCCAGCATACCATTGTTGTTTTAAAGTCAATTTTATGTGATATGAGAATGGATATACCTGCTTTCTTTTGGTTTCCGTTTGCATGGATGTATCTTTTCATCCCTTTACCTTGAGCCTGTATGAGTCCTTGTGGGTTAGATGTGTTTCTTGGAGACTGAAAATACTTGGGTTGAATTTTTTCCTCTACATAGCCAGGCTATGTCTTTTGAGTGGGACATTCAGATAGTTCACGTTGATTGATAGAGTTGATATGTGGGATGCTGCTCTGTTCATCCTGTAGTATCTCATTGTTTTGTTTTATATTTTTTTCTATTGTTTTATATGAGCTGTGAGATTTAGCTTTCGAGTAGTTTTACACTGGTGGACATCTATGTATCTGATTCATATAAAATGCAGTTCAGAATACTTTCTGCAGGGTAGATCTGGTCTTCATAAATTCCCTCAATGTTTGCTTGTCTGGAAAAGTCTTTATTTCTCCTTTATATGTGAAACTTAGTTTTTCAGTATACAAAATTCTAGACTGGCAAATGTTCTTTTTAAGAAGACTGAAGTTGGGGCCCCAATCCTTCTGGCTTGTAAGGTCCTTGTTGAGAATTCTGCAGTTAGCCTGATGGATTTTCCTTTGTAAGTTACTTAATGTTTTTGCCTCATAGCTTGTAGGAATTCCACCTTTGTTTTGACTTGGCCAGTCTGGTGACTATATGTCTTGGTGATTTTCTCTTTGCAATGAATTTCTCAGGTGTTCATTGAGCTTCTTGTACCTGGATGTCTAAATCTCTAGAAAGACCAAGGAAGTTTTCCTCAATTTCCTCAATCTATTCCCTCAAATAGATTGTCTAGCCCCTGTGCATTTTCTTCTTCGCCCCTCAGGATGACTATGATTCTTGTATTTGACCATTATTCATAATCCCATATTTCTTGTAGGCTTTGTTTGGTCCTCTTAATTCTTTGTTCTATATTTTTGACTTACTGTTTTAAATCAAAAGAGTTTTCTTCAAGTTCAGAAATTCTTTCTTCTGCTTGGCCTGGTCTATTCTTAAAGTTTACCACTATCTTTTGTATTTCCATAAATGAATGTTTCATTTCCAGAAATTCTATATTTTTTTTTCTTCAATATGTCCTGGGAGTTCAAGGTGAGTCTTTATTGTCCACTATAGTAGAGGTGGGTGGGAGAGTAAGGCCGGGCAGGGAAGAGTTGGGTAAGCCTGCCTTCAGGCTCCGCAAAAGCCAGTAAAGTAGCTGTCCCAGCAGTGTCAAAGGTCTGTTCCAAGGCTGCTTGGGAAAGCCACCAGAGAGGGGTTGAGTTGGCTCCACCAAGCCAGAAAGTCTGCTTGTGGGGCAGGGTCATCTGAGATTCACAATCAAGCTGTCAGGAACTCATTTTGCTCTTATCCCCCCTTCCCTGCTCTGCATTTTGACTCCTCTGGCATCTGCTGACTGGCAGGAGCTCAAACTAACTGACCTCTCCCATAATGGTGCTACAGGCTGGGAGCTTCCCTGTCCAGGATCCTTCCCTGGGCTGAGAGCATGGCCTTCATGTGAGGGTAAGGGTGCTCCACAAACGTGGTGTGGCTGGGACCCATGCTGCTCTCTCTTTTCAGTTCCACCCATATGGGCTCCGTCACCTCCTGAGATTAGTCATATATCTCCTCCCTGTGCCCCTGAGCAACATGATTGAGTCCTGGGATTATGAAATCTAGCCTGTGGACCTGTCCTGGATCCCCAAAGATCAAATCCTGGCCATGCCAGGGAGAAGGGTGCTGGTCCTGAGTTGCCTGTGGGATGCTCAAGCAGGTTTGATGTCCCTATGCTTCAGAGTATGCCCTGATGTGATGGAGCAGCTGGGCAAGCACCATCATGGAGGGCTGGTGAGCAGGCAGCTCACAGTCTGAGCATCCCTTAATCTGCCTCAGATCTTTAAGAGAAAATATGTAAGCCCCACTCTTACCAATAGAGGAGAAGCAGCCACTCCTAAGAGCCTGGCTCAATCATCTCTCTTGGCAGTCAAAAATGGGGGAGGAGGAGGGAGAGGGAACAAAAAGAGTCTAAATGAATAAAAGTTAGCACTTTGCTCATCTCTGTACCTCCAGAAGGCAGCCCAACTGGAATGTCCAGCCTCTGGGGTCATGCAGATCTCCCGGAACCCATGGGACCCTATGGCTCTCACAGTATGGGTCAGAGATGGGAAATGTTTGTGTGGGAATGCGTGAGATGAAATTGATGGGCTGAAGCTCCCTGGAGAACACAAAGGTGCACAGTAGGTGGAGAATCAATAAATTGTCTGCAGTCACAGCTTGGGTGTGTGTAACAGAAAGTGACCCCAAAGAGACTGGCAGCCTGGTGCTTTGTTTTCAAGGAGATCCCAATTGAATGGTGGCAGCCGCTTTTGGGTTTGTGAGGGTGGAACAGCTCTCCAGTGGCTCTGGAGCCTGCTGACTGCCAGAGACGTGAGGGAAGCAGAAAAAAAAACTCTACCATCTACCCTTGTCGCTGGACTCCAAGCTTGTTAGGAACTGATCTCTGCTGATATCTTGCTCCTTCTTCTTTTGCTTTGCAACTTCTTCCTGTGGAAGCTTTGGTATGTTCTGGCACTATGCCCTTGGAATTCCACCTGATCTATGTTTGTTTTTTTTTTTTTCGTCTTCATCTAAAATGTTTCCTTCTTTTTGAGATGATCTGGTAGCTGACATCCCTGTTGGTCATCCTGTCTCTCCCACCTGCAATTGCCTGTTGTCCTTATTCACATATTATATAATGTGAAGCACCTGGCATGTTCTTGAAGGCATTTTTGCTAAAGTACTTTTACCTGATGTTAGCCTAGTTAAATTTATGTGAAATATAGGGAGTAGAATAACAAGTTAAATGAAACTTCAAGGAAGCAAACTGATAAATACAGAATGTAGGTCATTCTAGAGGGTAAGTGGTTTTGTTTCTACAAAAAATTGATGAAATAAAAATGAAAAGGAAGGATATACATCTGTAATCTAAAAAATAGAGATTTAATAAAATGGGATATGTGGTTCTCAGATGGACCTTCTTTTGAATAAAATAACTTTAAACTGTTATTTTTGAGGGAAATGGAAAATTTTACTACAAACTGGCTATCAGATGATACCAAGGACTTATGATTAATTCAGTCAGGTATGATAATGGTTATGGTAGAAAAATGTGTATTATTTAAAAATGTCTACTGAGATATGATCATAAATGATATGACTTCTGAGATTTGTTTTATAATACCTCATAAATGGGGAAAAACAGGGTTAGGCAGAGAAAAAAACAAATAATTGTTGAATCTAGATAATGGATAGGAAATATTTATTGTACTGTTTCTTGAGTATTGCTGTTTCTTTAGTGTAGCATATATTTGAGTATTTTTTCAATAAAATAAAATTTAAATTTTAAGGTGTCAATTGTAGACTGTCTTGAAGAAATATATAATTTGTAATTATTTACAAATGTGATACCATTTTTCAGTTAATAATCTGTGAGAAGTATAAAGTTTTGTTTTGATTTTTTTACTTTGTAGAGTACACAAAGAATATTGATGAATTTGCCTGAAATAGACATCAGCAAACCTAACAAGCAATGCACAAGGCTTGATCTTGAATTTTCTTGTGGTATCTATGACCCATTCAGAACCATGTCCATAAAAACTAGTTAATATGCTGGCAAAATTCTAGAGTTATGTATTTATTTATGTACTTACATATTGATGGATTGATTCAATGTCAGAGTTTTGCTCATGGAATCTAAATTGAAACTCTTCATCCTCTTTCTCAGCTCAAGTCTTTCCCATTGATTGTTCCCATACCCCTTTGCAGTTAAACCATGGGATTTCTTTTTAATTGTTTTTCAATTTCCTCTGCAGACTTGAACTTAACATTGTAAATTCCATGCTTCCTAAAGTGTGATATGCAATCATATCCATCACTTTCAAGTGGACATTGAGATTATGGGCTGTCGATTTATTTACAAGAGCTCCCTTTTACCACTAGAGGAAAAGGTATCTCTAAATATGTCATACATTTGGACACATTAGATGAGAAAATATTATACATATAAGAGCTTTCCCTCAAATATCTCACTTTGAGTAGGTGTCAGATATAAAATCACAAGTAACTTCTTTATTGGCCAGCAGATGGCAAGACATAGTGCTAGTTACAGCATCAAAGTATAGTTCCAAGTTGTATTGCAATGAATGCCAATCCTTGGTTAACAAACGCAAATAAAGTTGGGTGTTAAGCACCCAAATTCTAAGACCAAAATATTGAGAGTGAAATGGATTTTGTATTTGTAGTTATAACACACAAACTTTACCAGTAACCTCTGACTTGAATAGGGCATGGCTGCCTTTATATTAAGTCATTTTAGCAGTGTGAAAAGGAAAATTCAGTGAAAGATGTGTGTGCCATTATTTAACATTGAATATGCTTTTTATTGCAACACTTTTGAAAGGATTTATCACTTGAGAAATACGTTAAGGTAGACCTCAAGGATGGAGTACACGTTTACTCTTTTCCTGTCACAGTGAAGTAAAACGCCATGAACTAAGGCAGTTAAGGAGGGTGAGTCTTTTAACACACTGACCTCACATTGGCACTTTGACAGAATGAGTACCCAGGACTTACATTTCATATTGTGCAATCTTTTGAAAGAAAATCCACAAACAGAGTCTCAGAAACCTCAGGAGTGGCAAGGAAAGAAAAAAAAGTGTTGATGCTTTCATAAACCCCTTCCTACCCTGTGCTCACGTCAGATTTACACAACACCATATAGAAAGATGAAGGTTCACAAACTCAGATTGACATGCTCCACAGCTGTTCAGGGAGCTTTAAGACTGAGAGGGCCCAGGTAGGCTTAAAAGAAGCATCAGAGAATTTCTCACAAGAGCCATTCATCCTGAGACACTGAACAGCTGAGTCTTGATTCAGAAGCAGCCATTAAATGGGGCTAACGACAGACCTTGAGCAGAGTACATACCATTAGAGTGACGCTTATCTGTAGGTGAAGTAGGAGGTTTCTTCACAGTGCAATTAAAGGGTCTTGAAAGGACACAACCTCAAAATGTCTTCTCCTTGCTATACCCTCACATCCCACCTCCCTCTTCACTATTTCCTCGCATGTGGGTTGTTGAAGCCCCTTGCACACACCACAAGTTTTCGTGCCTTTATAATTTAACTTTTCTTTCTTCTTGGAATGCCTTTCGTCTTTTTTTAAATCCAATATCCATCCCCCTTCTTATCCTTTAAAATTTTATTTCTAAATAATTTTCTATGGGAATATTTTCTAGATGAGCGTGCTCTCTTCCATTTCCTTCCTCTATCTTCAACTTTCCCTTTTTTTCACAAAATACTAGAGAGATGGTTTCTCCATCCCAATATTACACTTATTCATCTTCACACTCTTCTATTCTAGCCTGTACTCTCCTACCTTCAGATAAGATTATTGATTTTTAAAAGATTTGTACCAATTCTGTATGTCATATTCAATAAAATTCTGCTTTTGTCTTATTTATTTACTGAAGCTCAATTAATAACTTCTAAGGTCTGCAAAGTTTCTGCATATTGGACAAGCACCCCAAAATATGTGGTGGGTGAAGCCTATTTGATTTCAGTATATATCACTATTTATCCCTTATCACATTTTACTAAATGTTTTTGTACATCTCCCCCATTAGATCTTTCAGTCAATAAAGGAACCATGTTTTGAATTTATTTTTACCCTTCTTAATGGTATAGTATAGTATTTAATATTAGAGGAGGATTTTCTAGGATCCAGTGGTTACTGAGAAGTCCAAGAATGATAAATTAGCAAAGTGGGTGTTTATGTGCATCTGAAAGTGACAGAAGAATGACTAAACACAATCCACACTAAATGTTGCTGCTGGTATATTTCCACATGAATGACCCATCAGAAGTGGTCTGTTGGTGCATTGTCCATTGTATCCTCATCACCATTGTTCTCATGAGCTCTTCAGAAGAATACTTGCTTTACTTGTTACCAGAACCTCTAAGATAAATGGGAATGGACCCACCAAATATGCACTGAATGAAAAAGAAGAGGAGAGTATCTGGGAAGACCCAGTTGCACATCAGAGGCCCAACATTCAGGGGTTACCCATTACATGTTCTCTTTCATGTACCCATCAAACATAAATTCTTATCTAAATTGAACTTCCCTCAATTTATATTGACTCTCAGGTTACTCAGGCACCCATTGGAAAAATATTATCAATGAACATAACATTTAAATGTATAAATAGTTTTTGTCTGTTCCTCCTTTTCTCCTAAGCCCAGGGATAGAGCCAGGTAACATCCAAATAAGGATTTTTCTCCCAATCTGTGTTCATTTCCCTAAACTGTATTCTTTATCTCCTATTAAAAAATGCAAAGTAAAGAAAGGGATCTGGCAGCCACTCTGGAAGACTCTTTGAGTTAGTGGATGTGACATTTTGTGTTCTCCAAGATGACAATACCGAGATGAGATGTACAAGGGATTTCCTTAGGAAAACATCTTTGAAAAACAAGCCATCCGGTGTGGTGATCTACAGAATATTAAAAATAAATATATATGGAATATTTACCTCAAACTTCAACTAATGATTCCATTATTACATAGAGAGAGGGATAACTTGAAGCAAAGAAAGATAAGAAAAAGAGAGAAAAAGAGTCAGGAACACCAAAAAGACAGCTGAGAATAACGAATGGTGAAAATTGAAAGATGTCTCTAGTCTTTCAGGCTAAAATATACCTTTTACTTTTCTATGGCATTTAGCACACTTTTATACCTCTATAATGAATATTATCTGTGTGTATTTCGTAATTGACCTGGTGCATCACAGCTACTTAAGAGAGACAATGAGAGCTTATCAAAATTTGGATTCTCTATAATACTTTGGATATTATTTTAATTTAATCGAAGTGTTGGAATAAAAATAGAATGAAACACATCAATTGATATCATATATCACATGAATATCAAATCACTTGAAGTTAGATAATACATGGTTGTTTTTAGATGAATTTTTCCTCTTATGATACAGAGAGAAAAGGTATAGACATTACATAAGAGAGGAATAATATAGTGTATACATTTCGCATATCTGTTATATTTCTAATGTCTTCCTTAGCTACCCCTAAAAGAAGTTGAAAACAAACAAACAAAAAAAGAACTTAATTACATACTGTTTAATTTTTCACATCTGTCTGGAGCCTAGAATGTAGTCACAGAGAGCTCCCTGGGTCTATATCCAAAACAAGGGATTTCAGACAAAATTTACTTCCTGCAAGGCCTTGAGCAAATCATTTAAGTGCTGAAAATGTAAGTAACAGTCCTGATCTCATTGAGTTGTAAGGATTAATGAGATAATAAATATAAAACATTTCATAAGTTTTAAAGTGTTTTAAGAACTTAAGGCATACTATCTCTCAATTATAGCTGAG
>CAUYSK010028609.1:0-54296 GCA_963575035.1 Avahi laniger | reverse complement strand
GAGCCCACCTGTGGGAGCCCACCTGCAGGCAGGCCATGGCTGCTGGTTGACAGTCGCTGCACGTGGCGAAGTAAGTGTCCCGTCTCTAACACTGTGTGATTGTCCCACGGACCATTCTCTTAAAACCTGTAAGTTGTCTGCAGTTCCTAATGTTTATTTTTTTTACTAATTTACTCATAATTGGGTACAATCTACACGTAACTACGTTCTTAATAGTTTCTTTTTTCCTTAAGGGGAAATGTAGTCAGAACGGATGTATCACTTGCTTCGATCTCTCGTCAATAAAGACTGTTCTGGGCCGGGCGCGGTGGCTCACGCCTGTAATCCCAGCACTCTGGGAGGCTGAGGCGGGTGAATCGCTTGAGCTCAGGAGTTTGAGACCAGCCTGAGCAAGAGCGAGACCCCGTCTCTACCAAAAATAGAAAGAAATTAATTGGACAACTAAAAATATATAGAAAAAATTAGCCGGGCATGGTGGCGCATGCCTGTAGTCCCAGCTACTCAGGAGGCTGAGGCAGTAGGATTGCTGGAGCCCAGGAGTCTGAGGTTGATGTGAGCTAGGCTGACGCCACGGCACTCACTCTAGCCCGGGCAACACAGTGAGACTCTGTCTCAAAAAAAAAAAAAAAATAGTTTACTTTCCTAAAAGCAATATGTAAAGACTGATTCAGCTAGATTTTGCTTGAAAAATTAATTAATTAATTAATTAATTGATTAAAACAATAGCTTTTGCCCAAAACGTAGTAACATAAAACCTTATATATTCATTATTTCTCTCAACTTTGTTCATCGATCAGACAGTTTTTCTTGTTTATACAAACTGATCTGGGGCTTAATAATCTAGAAGTCCTCACATAAGTGTCTAGGTTGGTTATGGTGGTTGAGATGGCACTCCATGTGGTCTCTCACCCAGCAGGAGATTCCAAGCTTGATCATGTGATGACAAAATGATTCCCAGCAGCTACAGAGAGCAAGCCCCATTGTGTAAGTCCTTCCTAATCCTTTGTTTGTGGCAAGTCTACTGATGTCCCACTAGCCAATTCAAGTCACAAGGTTGAACCCAAACTGAAGGGATGAAGAAACAGACCCCACCTCCTGATGGGGTAATGATAGTGACTTTGCTAAGGGACATACTGCAGTGGGAGGAATTTGTGACCACTTTACAAACTACCACAAAAGCTATCATTACTTCTTGTCTGAATACTTTTATAGCACTTCTTTATTTTGTAGTTTACCAATGACACTTTCTCTGAAAAGATTGAATTGTGTATGTATGTGTTTGTTTTAAAAGAAGTAAACATTTGTTAGTTAAACTTAATGAGATAGATTTTATTTTTTTTAATTAAAATCAGATAAAATTCCTGGATTTTTATTATTCTATATTTATAGCAGAATTTTTTAGGCCACTTAAAGAACTTTATGGAAGAATTTTTAATGATTTTTGAAGATAGGGAAAACCTACTTATTGAGTTTTTTTTTTTAAGTCTTGATTTTGGGACATTTAATCTTTCCTGCAATTTTAAAATAAGCAATATGAGTATTAGAAATATCAGATGCTGTGATTATATATATAAACAAATGTAATTTATATGGCATTACTATGAATTATAAGTCATCTATCCTGCTAATAATTGTTCATCTCTTTGAATTCATGTGATTGTGTTGTTCTTATGATAATAATATTGGTAGATTAGTTTTTGACATTGATTGCCCTAAGAAGATTTACACGTTGGCTTTATATTATATTAAAATGAATACCAGTCAAAATAAGGTATATGTTCAATATATTTTATCTAGAATCTTTACATCATAAATCACCCTAAGTTAGTATATATTTTTGTAATGCATTATTATATGCTACTTGCCTCAATACTTAATTTAATGAATATTATAGATTTTTACATATTCACCATAGTCTTATCTTCTCTAAGTTATCACTTATTGATAATTTCACTAAGTATACAGGTCTTTGAAACTTGATTCTTTTTTATTTTCTATTTTAGTCAATATGTTACGGCTATAATATAACCAAATTATATCCACAATTAATGTAAAAATGTGTGTGCTATTTCTGGACTTAGCATTGAATAATTTATTTTTAATTTTACACAGTTGAAATAACCTTAGAGTTTAAAATTATAGCCATAGAGAATATTTATTAACTACTTTGGCCACTTTTTGAGGAAGTAAAATAAATTTTAAGAAAAATGATATATTACCATAGTTATGAGATATAAAGCTATATAACCATGATATATATATGTATGTATATATATTTATGTTTTTTCTGGGATAGAAATACCTTCATTATTTTCATTTGAAAGTGATATTGCCACATCATTTATAGATGACCTGGTGATTTTTTTATTCCTATTTTCACAAATGTAAAAGCATTATTAAAATATATAGCAAATTAATAATATATGAATCATCATTTTCGCTATGTGTTTCAGGAAAGTACTAAGAATAAATTGGGAAGATGATAAATGAGAACTGGAATACTAATGGTTTATGCTGTCTTAGAAATATATTTATTTATTTTAGATAAAAATTATAACTGGCCAACTAAGGGAATAATTTCTATATAACCTGTGTAGACATAACACAACTCCATTTATTATTTAAGTGATTAAGATAAAATTTACAGTCTCTAACATTGTTGAAGTTACTAAGAAAAGATAGAGTCAATAATGAAATTAACATGAAACCATACTCCTTTATTTTTAGAATAAAAAATAACATTGTTTAATATTTTGTTACTTAATGTAATTGGCTATCTATTATTTTCACTGGCAACCAGGAAGACGCCAGTGTTTCAGGATGTCATTGATGTGTTATGCTTCACTGGAAGGTTTTTAGAGTCATTCAGCTGTAACAAAAATATATATATTTGGAGCAAATAATTTCAGTTTGACACTTCTGTGAATCTCCTGACACATTGTTTATTGAAGCAATGTTTGATTTTGTACACAAGTAGTTAGAGTTCATCACAAAATTTCTAGCCTATAAACAACCAGCTCCTGTGTGTTTCTGTGTGTGTATAATAGTGGTTTTTAAATAAATGTATGTACTGTGTGATATCAGTGGAGTTTTCAATCTACATAATAATTTAATCTATTTACAGAAATTATACAATATTCCAAAGTTATTTGTAATGTCAAGTGGTTATAACAACTAGAAAATATAACTGGCCATAGAAAAACGTCAAGGTATTTTGAATACTAGAAAAGATAGTATTCTAAATATAGACTGTTGATCCAGTTTTAGATAGATTATATCTAGATTTGATATTGCTAAAATTGGTGAACATATTCATTAAAATAACTATATCAAGGTTTTTCTCTTGAATGTGGCTGAGTTGAGCAGTTTCTACTCCTTGCATCTTCTAAAGACAACTGAAAACAAGATTAAACATACCAACTGTGGTAAATCCTTCATCTTTTCTGAAAAGGGGTAGAAAGTTATAAAGAAAGTTGGTAAATGCTTAATTACAGTTCTCTTAGAAAAGTTTTCTAGTCTCAGATCACTAAATTCCCTATAATTTTAACCTACTGTAATAGGTCCATGCACATCAGTAGTTAATTGCCCTTATTCACCTTTCATTAACTAGTTTGACAATTTATATAGATTGGGGAATTATTGAGATTGCATTATTTTATATTTATAAAATTATGCCATTCTTTATGCTAATTGGGAATTACTGGCATATTTATATCAAAACTGGCACATTCCATTTGGGATTAAAAGTCCAAGTAACTGATGAAGATTCTATGTAATGTAAAATTTTACTGGGAAATAACTGACTTTTTGTAAGTGGACAGGAGACATTTAGTTTTGATCCTTGGAATTTCATTATTTACAAAGGTTTGTGTTTGGGAAAATTGAAATATCTCATCTTTTCTGAAATCCTATTCTTGTCTATACAGACGAAAAAAATTGGCACTCATGCATGGCAGGTTTAGAGTCTGAATAAAATCTGAATCATTCATTCTTACATATATCGCAGGGATTTTTACTTTATTTGCATTAGATATGTGTTGCTAAATTGTGGTTTGTCACATATTCTTTTGATTTTTGTTTTCTTAAAATTTCTTTCTTTAGACTCTGTTTAAGCCTTAAAGGATATTTTGGCTGTACATTTTAGATCACTTCTGAAAAATTCATAGGGTTAATATATCTTTGGTAAATCATTATGTTTACTTTTCCCCAGGGATATGGAGGTGACCATTCTATTTTCCATATCTTTAAATTAAAAAAATCATGAAAAGACTTTTAAAATTGTTTAGATGTTGCACATTAATAAACTCTACTAAAAGTATATTTTGTATACTACTGCTGGAAAATAATAGCAATAGTAATATTCTAATTATGACATCTGATATTTATTGAGTAATTGCTATAATTACTCAATTAATAACATAATATGTAACATAATATGTTAAATGTATTTTTAAACTATTTCATGTAATCCTCAGAAGAGCCAATGATATTGGTACTATTATCCCCTTTTATAGATAAGAAATTGAGATTTGAAACTGTTAAGCAACTTATCTAAAGTCACATGTGAAGTAAATGATAGAGAGAGAATGTCACCTTGGTAGAGACAGATCTAATAGTCTTCAGCAACATACACTAGATTACTGTGTCATATTGCCATAGATATAACATATGAACATGGGATATTTTAGGGACTAACGCACATTAAGTAGTCTTTTCCTTCATCAACAATAGCATGTCTCTTTGTTCCCTACCTTGAACCTCATCTTAGGGTATGCTGAATTTTTTGTTGAGCCCTGTTCTTTTGAATTGATGCCTTTGCATGAGTGTTTTCTTCTCCTCTTAACATTTTCTTAAATTTCACCTTACTCATCACTATTTGTCATAATAATTGATTCAGGAGCTGTATCCTTCAGCAGACCTCCCTAAACAGTTTTCGCCATCCATAATTGGGTAGGTGCCCTCATGTCTACCACAGGTACATTTATGCAAAATCTCTAGGACACTTGAATATGTACTACAATTGTTTGTTCATTTTCCCATTTCCTGAATGGAAAAATTAAAGTCAGGGTCTCTCCTATTTATCTTTTGCATCTAGCTCTTAGTTGTACTTGATAATTATTTGTTACATTAATCAATCAGTTAATGATGCTTGGTAAAATAAAACACTAAATCAGGATATCTATAAATCACAGTCTTGAGCCTGGAGGCTTAAAAACTCTTATAACCTATTGAATTGCTCATTGATACATTCTCTTAAGATGATGGAGAGAAGATTAGAACAGCCCATTATTCTTTCCTTTCTTCTGTCTGAATGTATTGTAAAAGTAGTTGGGGCCTTTACACAGAAATTAAGGGCCTATATTATACAATAAAATTTCTATTTTTGATAAGTGGGAGAAGCCCAGCTAAGATAGGGCTGATTCAAATTTTCTTAAGAAAATACCTTTAATAAATAATTCTCACGTACCCAGGTTTTCTTTAAATCTTACAGAGAATAGAAAAAATGTGCACAGCAAGAGTCCTTTTATCACTCCACCAAAAGGAAGATATAGCAAAGTTAAAATATTTAAGTTAGATGCAGGTTGTATATAAAATACTACTTTTTTGAAACAAGGATAAGAACTTTTTTTTTGCATCTCCTACAATGTAAGAGATATTTTAGTGTAATTTATTAGTAAAGCAACTAATACCCAGAATGGGAAAAACTACTGTGGAAAAGAACAAAGTTAGATAACTCACATTTTACAATTTCAAGATTTGCTACTAAACTACATTAATCAAAAGGTGGTACTAGCATAAAAATAAAAATACAGAAATAAACTCATTCATCTATACATCTATGGTCAATTGATTTATTTTTCTTTTTAAAATATTTCTGATTGAAACATAATAATAATACATGTTTATGGGGTACAATATCGTGTTTTGGTAAGTGTATAAATTGTATACTGATTAAGTTAGGGTAATTAGAATATCGAGCACTTTAAACATTTTTTATTTCTTTGTGATGAGAGCATTCAGAAACCTCTCTTCTAGGTATTAATATTTTGAAATATACAATACATTATTGTTAACTCTACCCATCCTACTATGCGATAGACCACCAGAATATATTACTCCTATCTAATTGTAGTTTTGTACCTGTTTAACAATCTCTCACCCTATTCCTCCACCTTCTACCCTTCCCGCCCTCTGGTAGCTACTGTTCTGTGCTCTATTTCTACGAGAACAATTTTTTAGATTCAACATCTGGCACGATAATGTGGTATTTGTTTTCCTGTTCCTGACTTATTTCACCTAACATAATGTCCTTCAGATTCATTCATGTTACAAATGACAGGATTTCGTTATTTTTTTATGGCTGAATGGTACTCCATTGTGTATATATACCACATTTTCTCTATTTATTAATCCTTTGATGGACATTTAGGTAGATTCCATATCTTAACTATTATGAATAGTGCTGCAATATACATAGGAGTGTAGATATCTCTTAATCATACTTATTTGATTTTCTTTGGATATATATCCAATAGTTGGACTGCTGGATAACATGGTAGTTCTATTTTTAACTTCTGGGAGAACCTACATACTGTTTTTTCTATGACTGTACTAATTTACTTTCCCACAAGCAGTATATAAATGCTCCTTTTTCTCCACATTGTCATCAACACATGTTATGTTTTGGTTTTTATATAGTAGCCATTCCTCATGGAGGGAGGTAATATCTCATTGTAGTTTTGATTTGCATTTCCCTGATGATTAGAGATGTCGAACATTTCCTCACTGCTCTGTTGGCCATTTATATGTCTTCTTTTGAGAACCGTCTATTCAGGCTTTTGTCCATTTTTAATTGGGTTATTTTTGTTATTGAGTTATTTGAATTCCTTAAATATTTTGGATAGAGGTCCTTACGAGATATGTATTTTGCAAATATATTCTCCCATTCCATAGGTTATCTTTTTGCTCTGTTAATTGTTTTTGTTGCTATGCAGAAGCTTTTTAGTTTGATGTAATTCCATTTGTATATATTTGCTTTTATTGCCCATGCTTTTCAGGTTTTATCCAAAAAATTGTTACCTAGACCAATATCATGGAACTGTCCCCTATGTTTTTTTCTAGTAGGTTTGTAGTTTGGGTTCTTACATTTAAGTTTTTAATCCATTTTGAGTTGACGTTTCTGTGTGGTGAGATATAGGGCTCTAATTCCATTCTTCTGCATCTGTATATACAATTTTCCCAGAACCATTTGTTAAAGAGGCTGTCTTTTCCCCATTGTGTGTACTTGGCATCTTTGTGAAAATGAATTGGCTATAGATACATGAGTTTATTTCTTGGCTCTCTATACAAAGCTGTAGTAACCAAAACAGCATGTTCCTGGCATAAAAACAGAGTCATAGACCAATGGTCAATTGACTTTTGACAAGAGTGCCAAAACCATTCAATAGGAAATGAATGGTCTCTTCCATAAAAAGACACAGTGATAACTGGCTATCCACATGTTAACAAATGAACCTGGACCATTATCTACATCATATTAAAAATTAATCTAAAAACATCAAAGGCCTAAATATAAAAACTAAAACTAAAAAAATATTTGGAGAAAACACAGGAGTAAATTTTCATGACTTTGGATTTAGCAGTGGTTTATTAGATACAATATCAAAATCATAAACAGGAAAATAAAAATAATAGATAAATTACACCTCCTCAAAATTTAAAAATATATATCAAAGGAGAGTATCAAGAGAGTAGGAAAAAAACCCACACAATGGGAGAAAATATTTTCAAAAAATATATCTCATGATGCTCCATTGTCCAGAAAATATAAATAAATTCTACAATTAAAAACAAAAGACAATTAACTCAATTACAAAATGAGCAAACAATTAAATAGACATTCTTCAAAGAGGACCTACAAATAGATATCAGGCACAGGAAAGATGCTCAACATCATTAGTCACCAGGAAAACACAAATCAAAACCACAATGAGACACCATTGCAGAGCCCCTGGAACAGCTATAATAAAAAGGACAGAAAATAATACATATTGGTGAAAATATGGAATAATTGGAACACTCATACACTGTTAGTAGAAGTGTAAAATAGAACAGCCGCTGTGGAAAACAGTTTGGCAGTTCCTCAAAAGGATAAAAAGTAATAAAATATTACCTAGCAATTGCACTCCTGAGTGTATACTCAAAGAATTGAAAACTATATAAATAAAAACTTGCACACAAATGTTCATAGATTATTTTGCCTCCTAATTCAGATTTAATCCCATTTGAACAAAATCCCCAGTCATATGGCTCAGAAGTCTTATATTTGACTTCCACCATTCAAAAAGATGGTGAAAGAGCAAAAAAGAGTTGAACAAAGCTCTAAATCTAATTGACTTTTGTACTCAGACCTATCTCATTTAGACCAAGAACAATATGTTAGTTAATATATTAAGTTAAAGAATGAGTTTTCCCTGGGGGTCAACTGAACTTTATTTTCTATAAGGAATTAATTGGAAAAAAATAAGTATGATGCATGAAGATTCAGATTAGAAATCACAGAGTATTTTCTGAAATTTCAGAGTTATTAAATATCAGAATAATTGCTGTCGAGGCTGTGAATCTACTCAGACTGTGTAGATGCTTAGACTGGCTTTCATATACTAAATATCTATTTGGAATAATATACATGGCTTTAACCTGTCAAAAGCTGTGCAGTGAAGGGAGCTATCTCCAACATTGTGATATATTAACATATGCTGTAGTTACAGATTCTTCATGCATCTATACTTTTTTGTTGTTGTAATGAAGTAGATTCAAAATTTATTTTTATTGTGAAGAGATTAGAGAGATTTATGGGTTCATCTAATTCAGCCTCCTGCGACTATATCCTTATTCTCTTTATTACAGAATTAGTTAAAAAGAAAGGGTAATGTAGGGGAAAAAAGGTAGTTTCTTCTAAGGAGTTCAAAATTTGCATGCACATTGTTGAGGTACACTGTAATTTAGCACGGTTTTAGCTTTCAAGTACCTGGCTATCTATAGTTATGGTGCTTAAAAAAAACAGCATAGAGGTGAATTCTAAATAGCTTTATATTTTGTAAAATTTATACTTGTTATGTTTTAGGAACATTCTTTATCTAAATTCTCAAAGAAAACCAAAGGTGAACTCATTGCCTTTCTCCTCTTCCTCCTGCTCCCTGTGGATTTATTGCACTCCTTAATAAAGTGTTAGCACATAAGCTTTTACCTCAGGCTCTGATTTCTAGGGTATTAAACCTAAGATGGTAATTAAGATTAAATTATATAGCAAGAGCAGAAGTGGAGCAATATCTTCCTATTATTTCATTTTGCAGAAACATTTCCCCATTAAATGCCTAGACTGGAAACCAGGGCCATTTCTTTAACACATCAATTTATCAGGAAAGATACATAGCCTTCTAGGCATTTATGATAGCAATTACCATGCTTTTTGTGGGCTGACCATTTAAAACTACGTTGTGGATCATTAAAGATATGTCTCAGGGGTTTTGTGCATATTTTGAGTACGTTAGAAACACAAAGACCCTTGTAGAGGTAGATCATAGAAGAACACTAGGCTCTTTTTATGATGTCTTAATGTTGTGCTGCTCCTGTTAGTAATCTAAATATTTGGCATGGTATTTAGAAGTATATTCAGTTATATACCAAGAAGATTATGTCAAATAGATTTCCATCTCATTAGCACAATACATGTAGCTTGGAAAGTAGCTATATAGAAAATATAGAAACCTCTGAGATCTGTTATCATATTTCACAATCTTTCATCCTCTTTTTAAGACTTTTTTCAAGTTGACATGAGTTGCATAATAACTATGGGTAGTTGGTCAGGGGAATCTTACGTACCTTAGATCTAACTTCATGGTTTCTCTGCGTACTTTTATCATTGAGGTCACATTGCTCACTGTAGTTTGACAAAGATACCTGGAGGGCTGAATAAAAGAGAAACAGATCATGTGGATGTTGTAGCATGCTAGTTACTATTACATGGTTTTAAAATAAATGGAACTAATAAATGTTATATAATTTACTCAGGTGATTATTCTACTGCATACCCCCTGTTTGTGTCCCACATACTATGCTTATATAGGGGGTGAGGGAAAGCTTCCCCTCGACGCTCTCTAAAGTTTCACTGAAATGACTGACAGTAGACAGATTAATAAGAGAAAATGATATACACATTTATTTATGAACACATGGACAAAGGAGTTATGCAAATATGAGACTCACAGAAGGACCAGATGGCTGAAGCTTAAATACCCTCTTCATAGGGGAGAGGGAAGTGGGGGGTGGGCATAGACAATTTTAGAAGGGTAGTAAATAATTTTTAAGGGGAACGAATGGGCCTGGAACACCAAACAATGGTTTAGAAATGATTCTCTTTAGAAACTGAATAGGACTTACAAGTTATGGAAAGGTGAAGGACAGAACTTCATTGTGAACAGAGGTCGTCATATGTGGATAAGGGCTTTTGGTAATCTCTCTGAGCAGCCCTAAGAAGAACAGATAAAAAGTCTGTCTGGGAATAGTGATGACTGTTAGTCTAGTCTCTTCTCCAATGGTTAATCTTCCCTGGTTATTTGATAAAATTTCGAGGGAGGGGTCTTAATACAATTATAATTTTTTTTTTAAAGAAATTTCCTTCTTCAGGTAAGGAAATTCCAGAGAAAGCCCCTCGCTGTCCTTGGTAGGTGAAGAAATAAGAGAAGATTAGAAAGTTAGGCAGCTTCTAAGGCTTTCCAATTTCTTTTAATTCAAAGTTCTCAGAGTGTCAGAGCACCATACTTGGGGATATCATTCTCTGTGCCCAAATATTTGTGATTTTTTTTTCCTACCACAGGCATACTAGCAATTTAGTGACTTTTAATTCATTGAATTTGCAATCATTCATTTATTGATTATGATAAGGAGATTTTCAGTCAAGTTGAAAAGAGAGATATGTAAACAAATAATATAGAATGATATATGTATGTATCCATACATCACATACGTATGCATATGATATATATGTGTAAAATGGCTGGATACATATTAGAAACATTATTGGTCTAAATTTAACAGAAAGGAGGAAGTAACTGTTTCTGAGTGGAATATAATGTCATTTGAGCTGCCATTTGAAGTTCACTAGATAAACATGAAAGAAAGGTAGTACATGCAAAGGGAACAGGTTTGCAAAAATTGAAAATTATGAAAGAATATGACCCAATTAGCCATCTCTTTACAGTTGAACATTGTTGAATTTTAAGAGGATAAAACTGCAGAAAGATAGATGTCAGTAAAGGGCAGCTAGGCAGATGTCACGTGGAAAATGTTGATTGTGTCATTCTGGGAAATTCACACTCTATTCAGTATGTGAGAAGAAACCAGAAATAGTTAAACAGAACCAGAATGGTGAAGTAAAATAAAATTATCAAATTTGAATTTTTATTTTATTTTTTTATTATGTTTATTTTTTTAATTTCAGAATATTATGGGGGTACAAACATTTTGGTTACATATAATGCCTTTGCCTCCTCACCGAAGCCAGAGCTACAAGCGTGCCCCTCCCGCATACAGTGCATTCTGCACCCATTAGTTGTGAGCTTACCCACCCCCACCACCACCCTCCCACCTGTCCGGCACCCGACGAATATTACTACTGTGTGAACACCTTAGTGTTGATCAGTTAGTACCAATTTGATGGCGAGTACATGTGGTTCTTATTTTTCCATTCTTGTGATACTTCACTTTGAAGGATGTGCTCCAGCTCTATCCAGTATAATATAAGGGATGCTAGGACACCATTGTTTTTGTGGTTGAGTAGTATTCCATGGTATACATATACCACAATTTATTAATCCATTCATGTGTTAATGGGCACTTGTGTTGTTCCCACATCTTCACAACTGTGAATTGTACTGCCGTAAACATTCAAGTGTAGATGTCTTTATTATAAAATGTCTTTTTTTTTATTTTTCTTTTTTTTCCTTTGTGTTAGATCCCTAGTAGTGGGATTGCTGGATCAAATGGTATTTCTATTTTTAGTTCTTTGATATATTTCCAAATTACTTTCCACAGGGATTGTACTAATTTATAGTCACACCAGCAGTGTAAGAGTGTTCCTGTCTCTCCACATCCACACCAGCATTTGTTGTTTCGGGACTTTTTGATAGAGGCCATTCTCCCTAGAGTTAGGTGATATCTCATTGTGGTTTTGATTTGCATTTCCCTGATAATTATAGATGTTGAGCACATTTTTATGTGTTTGCTGGCCATTTTTCTGTCTTCTTTTGAAAAGTTTCTGTTCATGTCCTTTGCCCACATTTAATGGGGTTGTTTGATTTTTTTCTTGTTAATTTTCTTACATTCTATATAGATTTTTTTTATTTCTGCATATTATGGGGGTACAAATGTTTAGGTTACATTGCCCTTGCCCCCCCACCCCGAATCAAAGCTTCAAGCGTGTCCACCCCCAGATGGTGCACATTACACTCATTATGTATGTATATATCCATGTCCTCCTCCCCCCTCCCATCTGCTCGACGCCCAATAAATATTATTCCTATATGTGCACTTAGGTGTTGATCAGTGAAATCAATTTGCTGGTGAGTACATGTGGTGCTTTATTTTTCCATTCTTGGGATACTTCACTTAGTAGAATGGGTTCCATACTATTCAGCTATAAGAAACAATGGTGAAATAGCACCTCTTGTATTTTCCAGGATAGAGCTGGAATCTATATAGATTCTTGTTATCAACCCTTTATTGGATGTGTAGCATGCAAATATTTTCTCCCATTCAGTAGGTTGTCTGTTTGCTCAAATGACAGTTTTCTTGGCTCTGCAGAAGCTTTTTAATTTGATCAGGTCGCATTTATTTATTTTTGTTGCTGCTGTGATTGCCTTTGGGGGTGGGTCTTCTTCATAAATTCTTCTTCTAAGCCGATGTCTATAACAGTTTTCCCAACATTTTCTTCTAGGATTCTTATAGTTTCATGCCTTAGGTTTAAGTCCGTTATCCATTATGAGTTAATTTTTGTGAAAGGTGAGAGGTGGGGATCCAGTTTCAATCTTCTGAATGTGATCATCCAGTTTTCCCAGAACCATTTATTGAATAGAGATAAATAATATTTCTTTGGTATACTTCACTTTTTAAAATGATGTTAATGAATGGGAAAACCTGAGACAGTGATATGAGTATGCCAAAAGCGTAGGGAGCAAATGAGTTTAGGGCCACAAATTTTACTTTATAGTGCTCAGATGATGATGATGATGATGATTATAAGAGCTGTATTACAGCTCGTCTCTCCTATGTGAATACCTGAGTGGCATAATACAAAATTATCAGCAGTGAATTTTTGTTTAAAAAATTGTATAAAGAAAGGGCATATTTGAGGTTGTCTAAATAAATGTTTAGGAAGTCCCCAAATGAACACTATTTAAAACTCTATTAGGAGTACATTTTGAAGGAGATTGTCACATATAATAACACGTTTAGGAAACTAAGAGAACCCTATATTAAATCCTGGTAACACTGGAAAAAATGAATAACAGATCATTAGTATTCAGAGGTTTTCATTCTTTATAACTCAAACCTTGCTTTGAAATCAAGTGCTACTTGGCCTTGTCAAATGTTTCTAGTTAAAGTCCATCAGAGTTTGAAACCAACAGCTTGTACATAGCTTAGTAAGATGAAATATTGATGAAAACCAACTATCTACTTAATTTCTGCAGAATTAATAATAAAACTTATGAATGCTAAAAGATTGTCAGGTATTTCACCTAGCAATTCTCTAATTAAACATTAAAACAAAAGATTGTCAGGTATTGCATTCAGTTGAAATTTTTAGTGAATTCCTCAATCAAGATTAGAATATGCCTTCTATTACTTTCAATACTTTATTTTTTTCTGTCGAATATTTGGAATAAGATTTACTTTAGTACAATTTGAAACAACAACAACAATAGCATAAGAAATTGTGTGCTCAAAACTCTATTTTAACATGCACAAATGAAACTTCAAGAAAACAAGCAAATATTAAAATGTTAGAATATATTTAGGAGAGATTTTCAAAGAGAAAGACACCCTAAAGAATTTTACTCTGAAGCCTGTTTCTAACAAATACCATCAGGAGAAAAGAAGGCCATCTGTCTGAATGTTTGCTTGTTAGAAATTTGCAGATATGTTTGCTAAAAATAATTCCATTCTTCTTGTAAAACAACAAAAACAATTTTAACTTTTTCAGTTTTCTAGGATATTAGGGTGACAAAGTCCCTATGTTTTTGAGCTGATATAAGATATGAAATAAATGCTTTGTTATGCAGCTCTTGAGAGGCTATTGCAATGCTCATTAGTTTTTATACTTAGTATTCAGGCTGCATTGGATATTGCTTGTGTTTCTTTTCTTTGTTAAGGACTAGTTCTCAAAGAGTAAACTCCGCACAACATGGTTGTTAGTTTTAATGTATGTTATTGCATATTTTTGGATTTTCTTGGTTGAAGATTCAAGATAGAATATGCAAAAATTCTCAATTGTTTAACATAAGAATTGGGGGTGGTGTAGTAGTATAGTTAGACATTTTGATTGAAAATAATAAAAATCCAAATTTAAATATTGTTACAAAGATTGGGAAAACTCACCAGGAGACTGGATGAGCACTGCTTTCTTTGCATGTCCTGGAGAATGTGAACCCTTGAATTGACTGCCCAGCTTAGGAGAAATGTGTGGCGTGTGAGCTATTTCAGAAGGTAATCGAAAATGTTCTCACTGCAAAATCAGAGATAATTGACTGGAATATAAAGGAAGGAAATATTCAGTCATTTTCAAAGTGCAATAAAGTTTATTGTAATTAAAATAAAACAATAAGCCTAGGACTGTGCTATAAAGGAAATATTTAATAACGAAGAAGAGAATTCATTTTCTATTAATATTATTTTAATTTTAATTATCATTAAATCTTTTAATAAATAGTTTTATAACTATTTAAAGGCCTTAGTGAATTATTGTCATTGAGGAAAAGTTCTTCAGTATGAGACTTAGGTGATCAAAATATCTTACCAACAAAATTATGAAATTTTATAGCACTTTTTTTACTTTAAACTTCATTCATTTTTTATTTGACATTCACAATGATATATTTGAGTTGATATAGAAATGGAAAAATAGTTTGTCATCTCCACCTCCACCTAAGAGCTAATCCAAGTGATTTTTGAAATAAAAATTTTCACATAGCACCCTGGATTACATGTATTGGTCAAGGTATGACTATTTAAATGTAAAATTTGATTTTTACCATAGCTTTTTTTTTTCTCGACATAGGTCAAAGCTGAAGCTGAGGTTATAACAAACTGTTCACCAATGTTAATGATTCAGATTAATATTCTCAAGTAGACTGAGAGTCCTTCCCTAGTACCACAGAATCAGCCAGTGGGTTAAAATTAGCGAGAACATAATTTATTACCCAAACTAGGACATGTTTTAGTTTGAAAGGAGGGTGCCACATAGTAGCATGCAAGAGCCCACTCCTGAGTGCTTGCAAGAGATGATTGTGTGCATTGACTCACAACCTTTAAATTCAGTGGTGTCATATTGGTAGCTTGAAATCGGCCAAGGTAGGATCAATTGCACCAAAGAAATCTGTAGCATTTCAGAACTTTTATTTCTGGAGAGCCAGATAAGCTTTTACAGAACACTTGTGATTATTCAAGACAATACTGCAAACTGGTACTGTCTCAGACAAATGCTGACACATGATCACCCTATTTAAAATTGAATTTATATAGCTTAATTATCAACATTTCATTTAAGGCATTGGTAAGGGATTAGAAGCACTCAATATATGAAAAATTCTTTGATGGCCCATGGGTATTATATAAACAACACGCTTATGATAAATAAAAATGGAAATGTTTAACTTTGGTTTTTCAAGGCAAGTTTAACTTTGGTTTTTCAAGGCAAGATTCATAAAGAAGAGATGAAAAACTGGGATGGAGGCTTACAGCAATAGTTCTTCAGTTTCTAGAAAGTACAAATGCTTTATAGCAGATATAGATCAGAATCATGACTTGGACAGCTGAGATTCTAGGAAACACTACTGCAAGGAGGTAGTGTACTTGCAGAGCAAGGCCCAATATCTAAACTCCAGATAAGCAGGCTGATCTGTCATATATATATATGACAAACAAATAGGAAGTTAGAGGAAAAGCAGCGTTATAAAAGGGACATGAGTCTCAAGTTTGCTCCAATAGTTAAATCAAAACTATTATTCCAGAACTCACCTCCAGTAACCAGTATTTCTAACTATCTTGTGTTGGTCAAATGAGGCATTTTGTTCAAAACTCTTTTTTTTTTTTTTTCTGATCTTGCTGGATATGAAGGTATCTACATATATTCATGGAGAGAGCTTTATTATTATATATTAAAATTCACATTTACCAATTCATATGACTCAGTCAAGAAATGAAATTATTCTTCTCTAAAAGTTTTCAGACTAGAATATAGATAATCCTAGAAAAATGTGAAGAAATTTCTAAAGAATTTGATTCATGATCATTTTAATATTTCAGTTATTTGATGGTCAACTGCTATATATGATTTTTTTCATGAAATTGCCTTATAAAGCCTACATTCATGTTTTTCCCATTTTATGGAAGAAAAGTATAGTCTTCATACAACCCAATCCTAGCTGATGTAGTACCCAGGGATATTAAAATCTCTTCAGACAGTAAGCAAAGAGATAATTTGGAATATTATTTTAGGGAATATTTTTAATTTACTAATCAAAACACTGTAAACCCATTTGGTTTCATGTCTTCTGTTATATTTATTTTTGTTGAGTTTGAAGCATGGCCCATTTTGTGATGTTCCAGATTCAGAAAAAGAGAATCAGTATAGGTTAGTTTTAAAATATAACTGGGATATTTTTCAGGACTATCACATTTCTCAAAATACATTAAAATTTTTATATGATACCTCTCAGATTTAATCTTTATTTCAATAAGAAAATTAAAGACTTTCATGAAATCATGTTATCACATATTTATTCCATTTATAGCCAATCCTTCTCTTATTTCACCATATACAATGTTTAAAATTTTTCTTCCCTTATTAACAAAAAAGACTTATTAAATGATAATTAAATATTTACAATACAACTAAACATATATAAAAACACACATTGTTTTTTAAAATTATTTAAGAGATAGCCATGCAAAAATATTTCAAGACCATTCATCCAATCAAACCTGGGCTGACCCAAGGGGAGAGACTCTAGTCAGATGACTTCCTCTTCATGTCTCATCTGTATACTCACTGGGGATGGTGAAGTTGACAGCATCATGTCTTAGCACCTTGTCCTCCAGAATTTTTGACTAAAGAGCTCTCTACACTATGAACAGAAATTTCTCTGTCATAGAGATCAGTTCCCCAAAGGCAATCTGGGTTATAGAGATCATTCAAAAGTTGAAAACCGAATGTGTAGTTGTGCTACAGACTGTGCTTCATAACCACCTTGGGAGCTATGCAAATATATGGTAGCTCAGGATTGTCTTCTGAGATCTGCATATTTCTGATGCAATGCCTAGTTTAGAAATAATCAAAAAATGCATGAAATAAGTAAACTCATGTGATTCTATTTCTGGAAATTTATCCTAAGGAATTAGAGATTTACACAATGATTTACACAATAATTATGGCACAAAAATGTTGATATTGCATTACTTTTATTAGCAAAAATTAGAAATTCCTTAATATACAATAGCAGAATTATTGAATAAGTTAACCTACTGTCACAAAATTATTTGAGCCATTAAAATCAAAGTCTCAAATAATAATTGAAGTGTGAAAATACTTAAAGTATAATGCTATGATAAAACCTTAAACTTATCTCTAATACAGATCAATTGCATCTTTATGAAAAGAAATTAAAAAATCATAGAAAATATACAGACATGAAATGTTTATAATCTTGTTTGATGTTATTAGTATTGTTTAAATACCCTTTCCTATTTTACTCTTTTCTATTTCCTATTTACAGGGCATAAATTCTCCAAACCTGTAATTGCACTTAAGATATATATTTAATAATGTGAAATAAACATGTTTGAATTAATTATACAAATTTTGCTTATTAATTTCTAGTCAAGATGTTGCATTCTAATTATGCATTCTAACATTATTCAATATACTTCAGGCACTCAAATGAGCACATTTAATGTTGAAGATTATTTAATTATGTAATGACTTTTAAACAAATTAGTAATATAAAAATATCAAATAGAAATGTATATATGATTTCAATTTAATAACCTTTGTTCTTACAAGTATCTCATGTTCTAATAACATATATATGCAACCATAAAGAAAACGAATTTTATTATGATAATTGAGAAGCAAGCCAATGATAAATTTATAGATTCTACAAATAAAGTATAACCAATATTTATTAAAATTCTATCCCCTAACTTTGATTCTTAGGCAAAAATGCTATGTGAAAAACTACCTGTGAGTTGTTAGTGAGCATAATGACTTTCTACTGGGTTGTAGCAAATATAACAAGTATTACCTATCTGAATGCCAACTAGATTTTAACTTGAAATCTGAAAGGTCACTTGCAAAAATGATACATAGCAAAGTTAAAGGCAATGCATATATATATATATGTACGTATGTGTGTGTGTGTGTGATTTCTATATGTGTTGTATGCCATTCCATGTATTGTACTTTCATTGTTTCTATTTATGTCCTTATATTTTATCACTAAAATCTTTCAAAGATTATAATAGATATTATCACTACAATATGAACAATAAATATAATTTCCCAAAACTTTCAAGAAAAAGGAAATTTGGCTATAACTTTATTTCATATAAATATGTAAGTGCACATATGGAAGTAAAACTCAACAGAAATCAAGCAGGCGGGAATGGCGTGGAGGGGATGGGTAAATTCACATCTAACTGGTATAATACACACTATCTGAGTGAAGGGCACACCTATAACTCTGACTCAAATTGTACAAAAGCAAATTATATAACCAAAATGTGTATATCCCTGTAATATTCTGAATTTTTTTTAAAAAGTAAGTGCATGCATGCTAATTTTTTGAAATGCTACGGTTGACCAATTTTGAATAGAATAAATTTGATTTTACCTAGCAACAGATGTAAGAAAAATGAAGAAGAAAAAAAAACTAATACAAAAATAGAATGTTTTTTCATATCATAAGAGTGTACACTTCTGAGCAAAGAATATGATATAAATACAAAATAAATAGGTAAAGAAAAGCTTTGAAAGATTGTTAAATATATGCAACAATTACAATTGAAACATTTTAGACCAATGAACCCAACCTTCTCACTCTACAGATAAGTGAACTGGATTACCAAAGGGATTTTATAAATGTACCATCTTTACAATCCCATTGCTCCTCTTCAATCATCACAAACTCTTCAAAACATCAGGCGTAAAACAATGACAACAAAAATGTCAAAGCAGAGAATGTTAATGAAATTAACTATATTATATATTACAGCATTATAAGACTAGCTAATAGACAATAGATAAGCTCTAAGCAACAAACAATAAAAATGCTTTATATAGCCTAAACTGTATATCACATCATCTAGTTCACAGTCTACTTCTACTTCTCATAGCAAACCACATCCTACAATACACACCAGTGGCATTAGTACAATAATTGGATGAATAAATTTAAATGATAACACTATTCATGTTTTAATGTACTTTTTCCATGAGATTATTGTTCAATGATTTTATATTCATTTTAAAGTCTTTTATCATCTTATGATATGTAATATTTGCTCATTATTGGTACTATCACATGATCTATACCTATACCTCACTATGCACATCCTCGAGGATATTGCTTAATCCATAATTTACTAAAACAAGACCAAAACTTAATAACTTTTTACCTGGAGAGTGGGAAAAAATAAAGGGACAGTTGTCTACCACACTCATTATATTCCAAATTAAATAAGAAAACAAAAATATTATGACAAAGCAAAATATGATTAAACACATCACGACACGCTTCCTGAGCCTTTAAAACTTTAAGAACTAGTTTGAATTCCATTTTTTTTTCCAAGTTCCTTCAGAAATGTCATTTAGATAGTCAGTGAAAGAATCTCTAGCTCTTCATAGTCTGTCTTGCAGTTGCTCCCCTACTCCACCTCGTGGCTGTGATGACATTGATCCCCGTGCTCTCTTGATTACCAGTCCGTGTCACAACTGTGTTTCTGAGGTTTGCTCATAGTCCGCTTCATTTTTACTTTAGCTACTTAGGCATCATGAATTTTGTTCTCAGTAGCTTTGATCATAGACAACTGGAAGTGTTCCGGTGACTCTTTATTTTTGGTTAGGATAAGATCCAAACTCTTTAGAATGGTCCATCAGATCTCTAATTTCTACATCTTCACTACATTTTCATGTCACAAACTTCTCTGTAATTTGTTGTATGGAACTGAATTGATTCCAGTTCCCCTGTTTTTTTCTTTTCCTTCTGATCTAATTTAGTCTTTTCCCTCTACCAGTTATGTTCTGCATTTCTTCTTGGGTCCCTACCTGCTACCGCCTAACTCTTACATAGTATTCTGCATTCTTTGCAAACATCGTGTCTTGAAGAAAACCTTTTTTAACATATCTGTTTATACTAGATAAGTCATCTTGGTGCTGCTGTAGAACTGTAAAAAACATATATCATCATACTGATTCTACTCTAATTGCATTAGTGTCTCACCCACAAAAATATAAGACTCTGAATAATAAGGAACATGCATGTTACATTTATATTGCTATAGTCCTTGCCTCATAGTAAATTTTGGTACAATTATATGAACTGATAGTTCCAGACTCTGAAGGAACTATCCTCCTGGTGAATTGACCTGGTAGTTATAATTATTTTAAATAATTTTGTATTTTAGTCATTATACTAAAGATGTAAGTGTTTTACCCAGTACATTTGTAGTATTAGAGTATTCTGAGTTTATCTGTATACCTACTCTTACCAGTGAGTTGTATACGTTCAGGTATTTCCTATTACATGTTTGCATGTCTTTCAGTTTGAAAAACATTTTTTAGCATTTCTTGTAAGACAGGTCTGGTGGTGATAAATTCTCTCAGCGTTTATTTATCTGAGGAAACCTTTATCTCTCCTTCCCTCTTGAAGGATAGCTATGCTGGACATAGTATACTTGGTTGTCAATTTTTTTCCTTCAACATTTTGAATATATCATCCCATTCCTTCCTGGCCTGTAAGATTTCTGCTGAGAAGTCTGTTGCCAGGCAAGTTGAAACTTCCTTCTGTGTTATTTGCTTATTTTTTCTTAATGCTTGCATAATATTCTCTTTGTCTTTTACCCTTGTGAGCTTAATTATGATATCTCTCAGAATAGACTTATTTGGGTTGAATCATATTGGTGACCTTTGATCTTTCTGTACATGGATATTTGTATCTTTAAGTCTGGGAAGTTTTCTATTATTATTCCTTTTAATAAACTTTCTGCCTCTTTGGCGTGCTCAAACTCCTCTTGAACCCCAATAGCCTGAACAGTTTTTCTTTTGATATTTTTCCATACTTCGTTTAGGATTTCTCTGTTCCTTTCATTATATTTTTCTTTTTTAGCCTCCAGTTGGGTATTTTCAAATAGCCTCTGTTTAAGATCACAAATTCTTTCCTTTGCTTGAGCAATTCTGCTGTTGATGCATTTTTCATTTGGTTCATTGTAATTTTCAGCTCAAGGATGTCTGTTTTTTTAAAAAATTATTTTAATCTGCCTGTTAAGTTTCTTTGATAAATTGCTAAATTATGTCTCTGTCTTTTCTTGAATTTTTTTGAATTTCCTTAAAATAGCTGTTTTGAAATCTCTGAAAAATAATACATCTACATCATTTTAGGTTGGTCTCTGGTACCTTATTTTGTTTGTTTGGTGAGGTCATGGCTCCCTAAATGTTCTTGATTTTGTGACTGCAATGACACCTGCACATTGAAGGATTAGGTATTTATTCCAGTATTTTCTATTTGGCTTGTTTTTGTGCCTGTCCTAGAGATTCTAATCTGGCTGACTATGTTCTCTGCGGCCGTGGTCACTATCACTGTATCACCACTAAATGATGCCTTCAGTCCAGGTTTTTCATGAGTCTGCAGTTGATGTGTTGTCATTTTTCAGCACCAGAGGGAGCCCTAAGCTGAGGTTTGCCATATGTCCCCTGTTGTTGTTCCCAAGCAGAAGGCCTTAAGAAGGTTATCTGTCTAACTAAGTCCACCAGTTTCCCTCTGGGGATAGGGTGGATCTAGATGCTCCACCTACGGTAGCCAGTCTAGGATCAGGCACTGCAGAGCTCTGCCTTGCTCTGGGCCTCATTGTGGAGGGCCTGATACAAGGCTCCAAAGCAACATCTTGTGTCTACTTCCTATCCTTTCACCAAGAAGACAATGTTTCTCTTTATGCCGTGCTGCCTGAGGTTGGGAGATGGATGAGGTGGCCATTCTCATGGTCACCACAACTGCTGTAACACTTGATCACACCTAAAGCCCATGGCCACTGGGACCAGGGCACCCTAGTGTGTGCCCAAGGCCCCACACAGCTATGGCCTGCCTGCCACTGATGTTCACTTGTGCCCTGAGATAAGATAGTGAGGACTGAAACATAAAATCGTCCTGCTGGGGCCTTGAGTTTCCATCTATGCGAGGCAAGTCCAAATGCACTGTCAGTAGGCCCTGTCCTGGTATCAGGGCTGAAACAGGAAATGTGATTCTGACCTTTCTACCTACTTCCATTCATCTTTTCTTATTTTTATGCTGAAACCCAGGTACTGTAATTACTCATCTGGTTTTCTTACCTTTTGTGAAGGTGCTTTGTGCTCAAATTGATGTTTCTGTGGGGAGATAACCACTATTTGGCCATCTTGCTCTACCCTTTCTTTCCAAAATTTGAACCTTTCATAGACTTAAAAATATAATACTATGTCCTGTTTCTTTTTTTTCCCCCTCTCATAAACTGTAATACCTTTATTTACATTTTATAGTTGGCTTAAGAAAAGTTTCAAAATGTCATTTTTTTACTATGTAGTGTTTAGGGATATCTTACTTCCATGAAGCATAAAATAAAACAATGAAAGCAAAAACTAATGCAAACAACTTTCATGTTTAATGTGAAGCAATTCAAAATGGAATCTATCTTGTTATTGTTCAGGAAATGCATACTTTAAAATTTAAGAAAATAGAAATTCATGTATGAAACACAAATGCAGATAAGTGCTAGTATAAAAGAAGATAATAAGGGATTTCTCAATTTTGGTTTTGTTTACTTAGGTATTGTGACCCAGTGAATGTATAAGTGTATAGGATTATACTTCTCACGTTTTACTTTTTCTAATTCCAAAAGCCCTGTATTTTTTCTTTTTTTTTTTCCCCTGAAGTATTATTTGAAACTTTTTTTGACTTGGATTTGCATCATTTTTTAAATTCTAGTTTTTATCCTCATATAGCATAATATACCTTTGATTATGGTACATGATTTTTGTTTTATTAATTCAAGTTTCTTGAAGTTTTAAAATTTGACAATAAAAAGCAAAATACAAAATAAAAGAAAATATGAGAATAATTATATATCCTTTTAAAATTAAATATAGAAATTAGAAGGAATGAATTTTTATGGAGGATATTTTGATAAGACTAGATAGCTCTGTCTAATTACTCTTTTGCTTTACAATAGTATGGCTACTTCCCAAATGTGGATATTAAATTTTAAATTAATTAAAATCAGGTAAAATTTAAAAGTTAGTTCTTCATTCCTCATGCTCAATAAATCCCTATGGCTAGTAGATAGTACATTAAATAATGCAAATCTTTGCATTATCGCAGAAAATTCCCATGTACAGAACTGATTGGACAATGTAAGGAAACTAAAACATTTAGGAAACAACAGACAGTTTATCTATTAAAGAGTATATCTTTGTCATAACATTTGAGCTTATTAATAACATTCTCATTTTTCAGCCTGTTAATATAATGTTTAAATTACTAATGATTTTATTTAGCAAATTTAGACTCATTTAGTTTTTTATTGTTGTTTTTTTTGAGACAGAGTCTCACTCTACTGCCCTGTGTAGAGCACCATGGCATCAGCCTAGCTCACAGCAACCTCAAACTCCTGGACTCAAGTAATCCTCCTGCCTCAGCGTCCTGGTAGCTGTGACTATAGGCATGCGCCACTGTGCCTGGCTAATTTTTTTTTATTTTCAGTTGTTTGGCTAATTTCTTTCTATTTATAGTAGAGATGGGGTCTCGCTCTTGCTCAGGCTGGTCTCGAACTCCGGAGCTCAAGCAATGCTCCCGCCTCGGCCTCCCAGAGTGCTAGGATTACAGGTGTGAGCCACCGTGCCCGGCAGAGACTCATTTAAAATAAGGTTAACTTAGTGGTATTTAGTGAAGTCATTTACTAACTGATACCCATGTGATCATCCAAGGAGTAATGTGTCACAAATTGAATTCTCTCAAAAAATATATTATGTCTTTTTGATGAGAACCTCTTTTGTCATGCTTAAATTACTTAGGGTAGGAGCAGATCACAATTTAATCCTTTATCTTTCAACATTTTTGATAATATCAGATCTTTTAGGAATATTTTTACCTTGAAAGTTCAATAAATTTTTACTCTAATTTTTCTTTTCTTCTGGGATTTACATCCTTCTGACTATCTTAAAATTCCTACATGGTTTTTAATATATTCTTTCTATACCCTAAAAGAGAGTCTTTACCTTCATGAAATAGAATAATTTATTGGACAATTTGTAGAGAATCATTCCACCCTAAAGTGCATACTCAACTTGAGAATTGTTTGATCATTCATTTTTTCAGCATTAAATTGCTAGGTTGGGATTCTCATCATTACACTTTGATAAATTTATTGACAAGTAAATTTAAGAATAACTATGAACATCTAGTCAGCTCACATAGCTTATATTTGGATCATTGGCATTGCATTAATCCAGTTGACAGACTGGCTTTGCATTTTTTTACAGAGGCTGACAAAATATTATGTTCAGCAAAATTTTTAAGGGAGTGAACACATTATATACCTATATGGTGATCTATATGATGTCAATTTGCAAAGAAATATTTACAGTACAGTCATCTTTTAACAAGAAGAACATAAAGTGTCAAAATATTTATTTGCCTTCAGAAACACATTGAATCTAGTTGTTTAGAGAGGCCCTTTTTAAAAAGTATTTTTCTAAGTATCATCCTACTGTTTTTGAGTACCAGCTCGGCTGTACTCTGTGTTAGAAAGAGAGAAGCAAGGGAAAGAATATTATTCTGTTTGGACAAGATATCCAGTGGCTTAAGAATTTAGTGAAATTTTACATTGCAAGTATGCATTTTCATTTTCTAAAATGATATATTTATAATTTGCTACTGTCTTAAACATTTTTGTGAGTCTATTCTATTCATGTATCCTTTTAAATAAACCCAGTATGTATTTTATCTATGGTATAATTGGAAAACATCATGACAAATTGAAAAGTGCGTTTGCATTATGAAATGTAGTATTTCAAACCCGTATACTGGAGGTTACATAAGGCTAAATGTCTTTTTTCATAACATAAATGACTAAAGTATAGAAGGTAGACTTTTAGCACACTTTGGAATTGAATAGGGAGACACAGCCAAATATATAACATGATGATGGTTAAGCTTCTTACTGAACATTTTACAAGGTGAAAAACCTGCTCTCTGCCTTTGCATTTATGCTACAGAATTTAGAATGTCCAGTGATTTTTAGAAGTTAGGTTGCCAGCATGAAGAAGGCAAGGGCCCATTCTTGAATAGTTTCCATAAACTGTCCTATTTCTCATTTATTTCTGTCATACTGAACAAAATCCACACACTTGGAAACCAAAAAAGTTTTTCTAAAATACTTTAAATTATACAAACTGTAGTTTCACTCCTATTTTCCCTGCTTGCAGGTAGACTAACCACAATAACATCATGCGTATCCAGTTATATTTTTATATTGTCGTGTGCTATTTTGAATGCATTTTATAAGAGTTCAATATTATAATATTTAAATGAATTTTGAATGTTGTTTTTATCATTAAATATAATTTCAGCACTTATTTGGAGAAGTAGGAAATTTTCTATTATATTTTTTTCTTTCCTGTTTGTTAACCTAATGAAGAACCTTGGCTCTTTCAGAATGTTAAATGAATTTCTAGAGTTAATCTAGAATTGTGAACTATTTTTTGCAGGGTGATTTTGACTTTTTTCTATGAATGCTCCAATAGGTCAGAAGATTCCCAGGAGATCAGGGAAGTATAGGGCATGTGTAGAAGTTTTCAGAGTGCAGACGATTAATACTTTGCCCCGTTCTAGTGAAGTATGCCTGCATAGTGATTAATGGTGTAACTTTAGTGTCAGTGTCCTGAGAAACTGAATTGGGAGGAAAAGTCCTTATTCTCTTTACAAAGTAATCCCTACTTTTCATTTGTTTCTATTTTAACCTCCATAAATGGGAAACAAATAAAATGTATTTAAATTACCTTTAGATAATCTGCAGCATAAGATCTTTAGATAAGATCTGCAGTCTGCAAGTTGGAGACCCAGGAAAGCCAATGGTATAGTTCTAATCTGAGTCTGAAGACCTAAAAATCAGAAAAGCCAGTGTTGTATTTTCCAGTCCGAGTCTGAGTCCAAAAGCAGAAGACCAGTGTCCCAGCTTGAAGACAGGCAGAGGAGTGTTCTCTCTAGCTCTGCATTTTCATTTTATTCACTCGGGCCTTCAATGCATTACATGAGACACAGCTACCTTGGGGAAGGAAATCTGCTTGAATCAGTCTACTGATTCAAATGTTAATCCCATTGAGAAATACTCTCACAGACTTACTCAAAATAATGTTTAACCAAATAGCTGGGTGCCCATGGCCCAGTCAAATTGATACGTAAAACTGACATCACAGGTACTATAATCATGTTGTACTTATTTGATTTTATTATCAATTTTTATTATTTTATTTCATATTTTTTATTTTATTATATTTTGTTATTCTGCAGTAGTGTTTGTCATAATCATTGCATCTCTGATTTTCCTCATGTGCTTCTATAGAAATTAAGCAACAGCATAAATGCAGGTACAAAGTCAACTAAAAACTTGATCCTAATGTTTTCAGGTATTTGAAGCTCCTCATAAGCCAACCAGATTTTAAGATAAAGAAAGAGGATATTTTTTTCAACTAGTGGAAACATAATTAACATGAATAAAGATATTTATATGGGAAGATAATCAAGAGATGCTATTTTTACGCTCTCTGTTTCTTTACCCTACCTCAACTTAGAGATTTCAGGTAAAGTACATCCATCTTATCTGAGAAAAGTGAATTTCTTATTTAAATACATTATCATTTTTAAATTTTAGAATCCACAGACCTCTTATTTTTTCTACAGTACCAATTCCAAGCAAGATAAAAGAAAACCAGTTTAATTGAGAATTAGTATTCCACTTACTTTCTATTCTTGCTCATTCATTGCACGCATTATGTGAAGTCTGTCTCATACAAAAGTATGCACATGGGTTACTCTCTCACACATATATCATCGTCATCATGATCATTATCATCATCATGGTAGCCAGTAGTTTGAAAAGTTCCACAAGCTTTTTCCACATCTTATCAGTTGCTTTTGTCTGAGGCCTCAGAGTGCATGCAATACAACAGAAGTGAATTAACATTTAATTATAAATGAAGTGGAAAAGCTTTGTACAGTGCTTGGTCTGAGATAACTATCAACTCACCATTGGATGGTTCCATTTTAAAAGACTTAATTATTTCTTTGCTCCATATAAATAAGTGATTTAAAGTAATTAATTCCTTTAAAATTTGATTTTTTTAGGGCATACAAATTGGCTAAACAAGTCATCCTACAGTGGAAAGTCACTTACTTTGCCGTAGCCATTTGCTTTAAATATGCAGATTTTCCACCCCATTCTACAAAGCAGAAGATTTTCACATATGCTCTTAAGTCTCTATCTGCTCACCAAAACAAGGTACAATCTCTACATGTAATTTCCATCATTGAAGAAAAGAAAACTTAACCTGGTAAACTATATAAACTCAGGTAATGAAATATCAAATTCAGTCCATCTATGTTGAACAAAATGGGCTATTACTGCTATTCTTTTCAAAATACCAAGTTGGGAGATTTGCATAGGAGGTGACTTCTAGAATGTGTGAGCAGAGGGCAGTTTAGAATACATACGTATCCTCTAGAATCTGAGAAAACAAAATGAAACAAAATAAACCAGACTATGTTACCAAAACCTAAAAGATAGTGACGTAGAGGTTGTATCTTACATTTCAAGATGGTGTATATTAAAAAAAAAAATACACACACACACACACACACACACAAGAGATTTCTTTTAGATACTAAAATGTTTAAAGAAATTTTAAAGTATATTTTGTTCAGTTTAATTTTGTACTTATTTTCTAATATTGATTTGACATTTTAAAAGCCTAGAATTAAACGACCCCCCAAAGAAACAGTAGCTTCTAGATGCAAATTGCAGAGTTCAAGTATTGCCTCTTTCACTTATTAGCTGTGTCATTTGGAACAAGTGACGAACTCTTGGTGCTTTATTTGTGAAACAAAACTGATGGTACCCAGTACTATTATTAGTAAAGCACTACAGTTAAAATGAGGACTAGATAATAAGTAAACAGTTTCCTCAGTTTCCTCAGCACAGAGTACAATAGTTTCCTCAGCACAGAGTAGGCACTGATCTCTGCATTTTGCATATATTTGCTCATTTAATCCTCATACCCAGCCCACAAATTATATATTCTGACCCCATTTTACACATGAGAAAATTGTGGTACGGGGATGGGGAGTGACTTGCCAAGTCAAGCAGTCAGTGTTTGCCAGACCCAGGACTTGAACTCAAATAGTCAGGGTCCCCTCTCTGTCTTACAAGCACTTCATTATCTTGACTCTCCGTGGGTGAGTTTCTTTTAAGCTTTACAAATATATGAGCTAATATATGTAAAGTATTTATAACAGTGGCTGCCATTGGTAAAGTACCGGTAAATGTTAGCTGCTGTTTCTGCTACTGCTATCTCTACTACAAATTAATAATTAAGTTAATATCTGAAACTAGATGCTAGCTTTAAAAGTTTTGGAACACAGGAATATAATATAAAAGAATATAAAGAAGAGAATGGAAAGCAATAAAATATTAGTGTCAGTTATTTTCTCATACAGAGATCTTTGGAGAAACAAACACATAAGAAAGAAGACATAAAACCTAATGAATATTCAATTCTTCATTTAGGGAAAGCATTTCTTACATGGTAGCGTTTTTTGGTAAGAGGTAGTTTCTTTGTACAGATGCTCACCTAAAAATATGTTCGGTATCAGACTAATAAATTGCTTAGGGTTATGTCCGCCTTAGATGATTGAAAGAGTTTCCATCATTTCTCATCATACATATTTTTATCATATATATGTATGTTAATTAGAATGTAGTGGATATTGTGCCATGTATTGGGCCTAATTTGCATAAGCAATGGTTCTAATTCAAAAAGATATCACTGCACTGATATACAAGGAAGAAATGATTATGTGATTTGTCAGTGAAAATGATACTTTTACAGGCATTGCATTTTGTTTATCAAAAATTGGCACTTGGTTTTGGTTCAGTTCACCTGATCACATTTTAACAAATCAGTATAACTTAATAATACATTGATGTCCACATGAACACAGTGCAGAGAATTGCTCATTACTTTTGATAACTACATGTTTATGGTTTTAGTAAGGAAAAGAATTGCCGTTGCTGTCATAGTACAATTTTAATCTGGATATAAAAACTTAATTTCGAGGGTAAATTTAGTGGAATAATGTGAAGGGAAGGGAAGAGTGCCACGGATAGAAATTTACCAGAATCCCTGTGGTTAAAATAAAAGTAGATTGCTGTATTTTAAACAAAGATGTATAATGATTAAACTTTCAATTCTACCAAATCTATTTATTTATTAAATCAAATGAAATACCCATTACCTTTTTCAACTTACTTGTCTTATAACATATTTAATAAAACAGTAATTCTTAAAATATATTAAATAGTCCTTACATTGTGTCTAATATACTTACATAGTCCATGAATTGTATGTACAAATGATTATGTTGTTTTACTTTGCTAGTATTCACAGAAATATAGGTTTAATTTTTCTAGTAACTCAAATGAAAACATAGTCTCATCAATTTTTAAAAGTGTAAACAGCAGTCATATATGTTATAGCATACAAATATTGAAAGAATGTAAATACAAATGCAACCCATTTTTTTTTCACAATTTTGGGAACTGCAAGTGTTTTTATAGACTTTTGTTGTTTCTTACATTCACATTTATTCTGTTTAATTCACAGTTCCCTTTTAAACACTCAGATTAAATTTTGGCAACATTGAAGATAATCTTGCGTGTGTGTGTGTGTGTGTGTGTTCCTCTATGAACCATCCTCTTTGTGACATTATCAGAGGTAACGGTATTCTTAATGGTATAACACAGCTGTTTGCACACAGTCCTTAATCCACAAACTATAGTTTAAACAGGATTTGGACATACCACTTGAACAAAATGATAGAATTAATTTAAAATACTTCATATATTTTCAGAGATCAATGTCTGAAGCATCAGTATACCTATAGAAAAGGACTAGACTTTTTTAATGCTTCAGAAAAAAAACTTTTGATTTGAGGTCAAAAGAAATGAGTTATGATAAGAGACAGGCAGAGAATAAAATTAACTTTAGTAGTTTTTGTGCAAGTATGTCTCATTTTACAAAATAAATATATTCCTCAAAATGTGGGAAATTACTTTTTTAAGAAAGTCTTAGTTGAGACATACTATTAATAGCAAAAACCCACTTTTAAAAGAAAGTGTGTATGTGTGTGTGTGTGTGTGTGTGTCTTTGCTCAGTGCTTTGGGTGTAGCCAGAAGGGGACCAGAACACCTTTAGGGAAAAGTTTATAAAGTCTTTCTATGTATGTTCAAATTGCAAATTCAAAATATTAATCTTGAAAGAGTTTTTATATGGCTTATATATGAAGCACTTGTATATTGACATTGACATAGATGTGACATACTGCCTAGAAGGTGAAGATGGTATTGGGAGAGATTTTCATAGAATTCCAATATACAGGATGTAAGCTCCAAGTTTGCATGGAACATAGTGTTCTATGTTTTGATCACTAAAATGTCTCAACCTCTAGAACATTGCATTGTACATAGTGAGTGCTCTGCGAATATTTGTTTAATGAATGAATGGATGGTATTTATAAATGATCACCCTTCTTATGTCCTAGATTATGAACATGAGAATAGAGGCAGTTGTAAGTTACTTGTCTGAGGCAGGTGGTGGCAAAAGCCTATTATGTGGGTTCTTAAGGCAGTGGTATTGTCCTTCAATAAACTATTTTACTGTGAAGTGCTAAATTAATAATTAAAGTCAACGTGCAACCAGTTATATATCCTAAAAGAGAATTTCCAAACAAACATCTTATATTTTTGTATATTTCCATGCATAAACCATGCTATGATTTACAGAATATTTCTACATGAGGTCAGAAAATAAGGTAGTGTCAATATTATTATGCAGATATTTTTATCCACTTAATACACTCTTCATAAATGTCTTCCTTCAGCAGTATGCTAAGCAGACGGGGTGTAACTGGGTACACATGATTGTCATGATCCCTTTCCCTGGACATTTCTTTTTGTGACAAAATCAAGTAAAACAAAATAAAACAAAGCAAAACCCAAGTAAATGCATACATCATCAAAATAAATTTGCCTTGTGATAAGTACTTTAAACAAAATAAAGGCAGATTAGGGGGTTGGAGATGAAATGAATTTATAGTTGCAGTGAGCAGATAAGGCAATTTTGAGGAGGTGACATTTAAGCTGAGAGCTGAAAGTTGCAAGTTAAACTTAAGAAGGGACTTCCCGCATTGGGATAAGGTCTACAGAGACACACATGGCTGATTCCAGGAGAGGGGCAGATGAAGGGTCACTACATCATTGATGTACAACGATCGGTAGAGTTGGAAATGCTCGCATCTGATAGCGAATGCCCACTTATGAAAATGTAGACATTCCTTTTCTGTCAAGTAATTATTATGCAGCACTTATATTTTTATATTGTCAACCAACATTTGGAACGTTAAAATAATTGCCTATTATAAAGCAAAGAAATACAATTTTGATAATACCCAATCAAATGCAGTATAATTTATATAAGTTTGACTATGTTTCTATTTTCTATTTGATTTATTTATTTTATACATGTTTCCCAGGATAGTCCACTGGTCTTACAGTCTGACAGGAATGTAACAGTGAATGCAAGAAATCACATGGGGCAGTTAACTGGACAGCTGACAGTAGGTGAGTCTTTTGGGGTAAAGATTGCTCCTACCATCTTACTGCATTGAAGACTCTGTGCTTGTTTTAATTGGGAAAAGTTAAAGTGTGTTATTTCTTTGATATGTAAGTAGACATCTCATGACATCCCAATTATCTTGCACATGATTTGATGTGTCATAAGGCTAGCTATGGTTTCCTCTATTTAGTAATTATTACTTTTATCAATGCCTTATTATGAGACTGAATTATACTTATTTTACTGTTCATTACTCTTGAATTATGAAATATGCCATTTTCTTAACAAATGTTTCCATAATATATGTTAAAGTATAGTAAATAGGCTTAAACAAACATATGAGGTGATATAACATCATGAGGTCTATGTATACTTTTTTAGGGAAATAATTTTCTAATAAATATCTGCTTATATAAATAGAAATTTCACAAGTTGAGTATAAGAAATATTAATATTTATCAGCTACTCACAAACATGATGTTGAAATTAACAATACTTTAGGTTTATAGGCTTTAGAAGTTATAGATATAAGTTGATGATAAAATATTATCAGTTTTTGTCATATGAAATATTTTAATTTATAAATTTATATTATATTCAAATAAAAGGAATTTGATTCAATTTTTTATAAGAAGGCAAATAAAAAGTCACTTGTAATTATGTAAAATTATGCAAAATTTTGATGTACGTGTAGATGCTAAAATATTTTTAGAATTACTGGTTCTGTGGGGCAAATTACCTGACACTTACATTATATTTCTATGTATC
This sequence comes from Avahi laniger, assembly GCA_963575035.1. Taxonomy (NCBI): domain Eukaryota; kingdom Metazoa; phylum Chordata; class Mammalia; order Primates; family Indriidae; genus Avahi; species Avahi laniger. Next base: position 21,058 of record CAUYSK010028609.1, on the reverse strand, counting down.
TATATTGAGAGAAAGAGAGAGAGAGAGAAGTAAATTACAATTTTGAGGACTTATTCTTAAAGGGGAAATTAATCATCATTTAAATGTGAATGTATGTTTCCATATTTCTAATTAAATTATACAAAAATATCAAATTTGAAATGTGAGATTTATAAACATGAATGAATTTTGATTCTGTGCAGTTTATTTGTAGATATACGAAACATTTTTGAAATGTTATTTGTATTAGTGCAGCCAAAAGGAAATCATTTTAGTGTACATGTATTTTCTAAAAATATAGTTTCATTTTATTTGTAAAAATTAAGTTTTATTTATATATTCTTTAAATTACAAAAGTTTGTCTTTACCTGTCTATTAATTACTACAACTGGATAGTGTTTTATGATAAATATCGGTTATAAAGGGGAGCTATAAGCAAATGTATTAAAAATTAAATAAGAAAAATATGTTTATGATCACAGAGCTGATTCAGAAGCATCAACACTTAAATGTTCATGCCAATTCACTGCTGTGATGTCGAAACTACAGAAACAGGCCTACAGAACTAGCCTAAGCTGGGCAATTTTTCCATATCATAATTTTCTTAAAGCTGAGAACTCTTCACCTCAGTAGAACTTTCTTTTGCATACAGTTCTTGACATATAAAGAAGTCCTCAGTGAAAATGTCAAAATGTCAAAATTAAGCACAAAAAGTCTATACACCAATGCCCACTGTCAAACACAATAGCAACATAATTTCTGTCCGTTTGATTATATGGGCTGTAAATAAATATCGTTTGCATTTTGCTACATGTTTTCTTGCAAGAAAAATAAAGAATATATTGTGCTTGTATTTTCATTCACTTTTCCAAACTGATTTTAATGTAGTATTACTATTTGTCAGATAAGTGAAAAGAGGAAGAAGGAGAGGGAGAGGGAGAGAAAAGTTAAGTGTAGTTTTAAGTTTTAAGTTGTAAGCAAATCAATAAGTTTATGATATAGCAGCTTATGTCTGTGCATAGAAATGCACTTATTCCAGTGAGGCTTAAACTTAATATTCTAGTCTTCTGGGTGTATTGCTGGTGACACATTTTTCACTGCTTCGTCTTTTTTAATGAACGTAGAACAAATGAAGTAGACCTAGGGATGGGGATGGGGATATAATGTACTCACATTTGAAGTCAAACCACATTGGGCAGCTTAGTAATAGGTTGGGGAGTAACAAAATAATTTATCTCTTGTAAACTAAGTTTTCTGTCTCGAATTGGAATAATGATACTTATTTTGAAGGTTGCTATAAGAATTGAGGCGATTTTGATGTCTGCAAATAATAGGCAATTATCTATGAACTCTGCTATGATTTTGATGATGGTGATTGTAATTATTAGTGTCAATAACTTAAGTTACATTGAAATTATGTGAGAAATCTCATGATGATTTTCGATACAATATACCTCTGTGACAGTAAAGTATATTTGTTGGATTATGATAATTTTGCAGAAAATGCTACAAAGCATGACAGAAAGTATATCTGATATGTGAAAACTTTTGAATCATGTGAAGAAAAATTTACCTTTATGCAGAATTTGATGACATAATTTAATTAATTTAAGCAATGTAAATAGTCAGCCTTCATTTTTTTTAAAGACTGTAATTTTAATTATATTGACATAAAGTAACTGTTTTAACTCTCTCTTCCTTTTTTTTTTTTAATTTTTCTTTCCAATTTTATTTGGGGGTATGACCTTGATTATAGTATAGTCATGATACCATTTTGCAATATTTGAAAAAAATTACCGCAAAACCCTGAAAATTATGAAAAGAATTCTAATTAAAACAATTCTATTGACTACCAATAGAATCAATCAATTGCTATTAGAAAACTATAGTAAATTCTACTAATGTTAACAGACTAGAATTTGCATTTTCATTTTTCCGAATTTTCTTCCCATTACATACTTGTAGGATTTTTTCTCGGGAATGTATAAGTGGTTTCAGCAAAGCAAATGTCCATTCTCTTGTCCCCTGCCTTTCTCTTTCTTTATGAGCCTATCTTTCTACTAACTGAACTCACAGGAATATGTGTAGTTCAGGGACTGAACAAATTCAATATGCTAGTTATAATCGAGACTTACTTGCAAATTATGAAACCAAATTATTTATAATCCAATAAATGCAAAGTAAATATTTTACCCATATTCCAGATCAAGGATAAGTAAAACTAAATCTAGATGTTTTTAGATTTTAGGTAAAAAAATCAATTTGACAAATAATTTTGTGAACCTATGAAGTTCCAGGCTTTATGTTAAATTTGATCAGATAATATCGGAATATCTCCCACTAATTCTAATATTCTAATTTTCATTACCTACGTAACATTGGAGGATATTAATGAACTCAAGATTTCTTCCTCCAAATTTTTCTTCTTAGAATAAAGCTGAAAGAGAGAAATGAGATTGTTGTTGAGAAGTGGTTAAAGAAAGTACAACATCCCACGAGGTCAGACTCCTTGAAGAAAAAGCAAGAACTTTCTTAAACAAGTCTCAGAATCATTCTCCAGGTCAAAATTTTCTATTATTCGATCTATAATTACTATGTTTTGTAGCAGAACATTCCTTTTCTTATAGGTGACAAAAATAGTGTGTGATTTTAGGTTTGTTATATATTCATATGTGTTGATAGCATGATGATATTTTTCTTGATTTTCTATTACATCAAATAATGTGAGTACAAGATGTAAATTATGCACCATTTTTGTGAAGCTTACCTTCTCTAAGGGAACTGCTGCAATATGTGGTATATATAATTAAAAACAATTTGTGAGGGTAGTACAAATAAAATGTTGTCATGTAGTTTTGATATAGACTTTATTTATAATAGTAATAATAGTAATTAATGCTTTAGTAATTGAATTTGCTAAAAATGTAATGATCTTTCCCACCATACCATGAGGATAATTAGTTATCCTTTATTTGCCAATGACATTACGTTGATCTTTAATAGAATAAATTTAAACTGTTATGAGTAGTTAAAAAATATAAATCGATTTCAGCAAAATGATTTATTAATCTTAGCAACTTGGCTAAGGTATTAAAATATGGATTGCTTTTTCTTATAAAATATCTTCAATTTTAAATTGAAGCAATAGCTAAACACTAATATGCTTTTTCCCCGTTCTTTTGTGCCTTTTGTCATCAGCCTATAGCTGCAGGACAAAAATAAAAGAGAGGTTGGAAAAGGAATAATCTTAATGGATAGAGCTAGTTTTCTTTTTCTCTTTATTGTTTATGTAGTCTTCCTCATTAAAATTTCAGTCACGGGAAATGACTTTTGAGAAATCCAGTAAGGCTGCTTTTGTGGTTCTGTGTCACAAACATAAGAAGAAGCTCCATGATGCCACGTCTATATTATTGTCCTAGTAAGACATTAGGGTTAATTGGGTATTAAAATACTGGAATGTCATTGTTCTGAAAGTTTAGTTTTAGCATGTGTTTAAAACCACAATCTTATGTTTCAAATAATGTCTTATATTTCATCTTAATTCTCCTGGTTTAATGCTCAAGAAATTTGGGAGACTGAATTCTGAATGAATAAACTCCTAGCTGTTATTTTCAGAATCATTTGTTCATTTTGATGTTCTCATTTCCATTTATCAAAAATCAGTGACATAACCCAATTACATAAAAAACTTAGTTACAATCTTTAATTCCTTATTTTATGTTTTTCTTTGGTAATTCTTGAATGCTTAGAGGCGTGACTGCCTTAATAAGTCTGACTATATGGTTAAAAAAAAAGGAATGTCATTTGCAAGCAATTGAACAAAGTGATATTTATATTTCATACTAATTTTCTTTCTCCTATTTCACACTTTGATGTTTGAACACCACATAGCAGAGAAAACTGTTGCAGACAGCTTCTGCAACAGAGTTGGCTCTGGTTTCTTCAGAGGTCTTAGATGCTTGCTTGCCTTCTGTGTCCAGGGAGATCTATGATGTCAGGGAGTAGGAACCTTAGCCGTCAGATGTGCCAGAATAGGGGTATTAGTGCTTTCCCAGAGGGTACTCTAACACACTTAATCAACAACACACTTAAAAATCAAAATTTTAAAAAATCATGGCAAGAGATGTGTTCAATCAGGAAAATTACACATTAGGATACCGTAAGAAATATTTTCTTTGATTTGATTTCTTGTATTTTTGAGTCTATATGAACCATGCTGTGCATGTTATGAAATAGATACTTTTTAAAATATAGCAAGTTTATAAAAACATAAATATAATTTTTAAAAATTTCTATTAGTGCATCTTTTTCCATATGAAAGCCATTAGTATCTTATAGGATGATTAACTAAACTGTAGTGATCTTCCTGATAGTAAAGGTATAAAAGGAAATATAACCAATGACATGATCCCACCATACTTTGGAAGACCACACGTGACCTTATGGGAAACAAGTGTTACTAGTGTTTTTTGTTGGTTTTTTTTCACATAGGGTAAACAAAACATACATATTGCTTAATGGAAAGAAACCTGGATGATATAGTATGCACTATTTTTAACAACTCTACATCAAAAGAGACATTGAGGCTGGGTACAGTGGCTTATGCCTGTAATCCCAGCACTTTGGGAGGCCAAGGTGGGAGGATTTCCTGAGGACAGGAGTTTGAGACTAGCCTGGGCAACATAGCAAGACCCTGTCTCTAAAAAAAAAAAAAATTAGGTATGGTTGTGTGGGCCTGTAGTCCTAGCTACTCAGGAAGCTGAGGCAGGAGGATCGCTTGAGCTCTTGAGCCTAGGAGTTTGAAGCTTCACTGAGCTATGGTCACACCACTGCACTTCAGCTTGGGTAACAGAGCAAGACCCTGTCTCAGGAAGAAATAAAAAAAAAAAAAGAAACAAAGCAATACTCTGGCAAAATACTTTAAAGAATGCTGAAAGCTACGACAACAAAGTGCAGTTATATAAAACAATTGTGTGAGTGGGGACAAAGAAACATAGTATGTTTATTGGTCCAACATAATTCAGGAACAAAGATCTAGACATACTTGCAAGAGAGATTGTGTGTGTCTTTTAAATATTCCTTAAATGATATACACTTTAACTTGTTTTTGTCATTGATCAATTGAGGTGAGATCCCCAAACTTCAGTGATTGTGGCTCTATCTTTTCATTTCAGAAATAGCATGAACTGATGATATAGTTATATGCTTTAGTAAAAACTCAAGACCCGAAGACTTAACTGGGTCGATGCCCATCTTCCCACCTGAATACACCCCTGACATCCAAGTCACACACACATACACACACACATACATACAAGCACACACACACTCACTTCCTATAGAAATGGTGCAAGGAAAGTATTGGGAAGCAAAGTCAGGACAGCTTTTGGAAAATTATTTCTGAGTCTACACACTTAGGATTGGTTAAAACATTAGCCTTTTATTTCATGTAATATACCACAAGATACTTTGAGTCTGAAAGTTTTTTGAAACTATTTTCTATTCACCTATGACATGACAAAATAAAACCTCATTAATGTAAGCAGTGAGTAAAATCACATAATTTTAAGGGCAACTATGGTAATTTTTAAAACTAGTCAGAAGTTTTTTAATGGTCCACAAATTTAAGTTAATCTAAAATTTCATATCAGACACAGAACATGTTTGCTAGAAAGGCACTTTGATTATGAGTAAATATTAAGAGATTTTTACAGAAAATCAGAAAAAAATCAGAACATAAGATCAATGAAAGTTATCAAAATATGTAGGAATACATGGATTTTCATTAATAACATGATGAGGAAAATCATGTGATATACATGATATATCAAAATGTTGTAGAGAATATTTCACCTGGCAATTATGACTTCCTCAGAAACTAGTTTTAGGAAAGATACACAATTTAACAATTGATGGCATGGATTCTGGAGCCAGCTAAATTCCATACTATCACTTCCCAGCTATGTGACCTCATACAGGTTACCCCAGGCATCCTTTCCAGGCTTCTGTGGGTGTGATATGAGTATCCTCCTCATGTAGTAGACATGAAAATTAAATAAGTCAATATATATGAAGGAACACTTCCTGGATCATAGTATGCATTTTGTGTATGTTAGTGATTGTAATTTTTATTAAATCTGCATGTAAATCACTCTGTACATTTGACCAAGTCTCTGGGATTTACTCTCCTTTTTTATGAGTTGAATATATTTTACTAGATTGTCTCCATGGTTCTTTCCTGTTCCAAGTCTTAAAATGGAAAACTACTTTTTACCTTTAGAGAAGGAAATAAGTTGATGAATCTTCTGGTCCATTACATTCTCCAATATTTAATAGTCCTGACAAAAATGACATCTGTTGTGATTGTTTGACATCTTAGTCACATAGGCTAAGTAGGGATTTTTGCACTAAAATATAAAAGGAAGAAGGTAAATACGCACTACTAAATCAACATCCCAGGTATGTTCTTATTCTTTCATCAAGTTTTGGCTTATGAAAAGTTCTTTTGCATAAACTTTAATCCACAAAATAATTTAAGTCCAATCAGCTTATTTTTGTTAGTGCTAAGCATAAACATGTTTTCTTCCTAAATGAATGGAGAAAAATGTAGATGAGGGTTTTAGAATAAATATTTAAAGACCCCTAAAGTGACATGTAATCTTGTGCTAAAGCAATTACTGTGAACACCTGGGAATCACTTAATTGACTGCAGATGGTGTAGGATATATAAAATGTAGAAGGCTACAATTTATTCTCACATACTGAATTTATGTTTTTTTGTCATTGGCTCATTTTTTTAACTTATAAAATGCTGTAATGATCTGGGACAACTTAATAAGAATGAATATTTTCTGTAAAATGAGCTATGAAAATCTTGAAGAAGAGTTCAACAAAATATTTAGGTTTAATAATACATATACATTTTAAATGATTTTACATTGTTGATTTTGAGCTCATTATTAGTTAATTAATTCATATTCATTAAAATGATATTAATTAGCTTAATATTACTCAGTTTGGGAAAATTATAAGTTGAAGCAGATGCCTATACTATCAGGAGAAGGATGGCACTCTTAGAAATTAGGACCTTCAGTCTGTGTAACTCAATTGTAATGAGAATTATGTCTGAAAGGCAGACAGGAATGCACACGTTTTGAAAAGTTATATCACAGGAGTATTTATATTATTTTTTTAATATCCTGAATCATTACATTAACTTTTTGAAACTACTCTTTGTTATTACCTTAAAAACAGAAAAATGGATTGACTCAAATATTTAATTAAATTTGCAACTATTTGTAGAGATAGAAATGCAGAATCGAGGAATACTACAAATTTTTCTTCCTGAAGGACCTAGAGCAAAACCTGAAGTAGATAGTTTGGCTGGTCATTTTCAACCTTTCTGGCCTCTCTTCTTTCCAGGCACCCCATGCCCTTGTTTAAGATCAATCATTGTACTTCTACGAGGCCATCTCCACTCAACAGTGCTCTGTGTGTTATGGTCCTAAAGACCATCCCTGCGTGGCGATGGTCTCTACTTCTCAACACCAAGGGTAGCTAATCAGCTAAAATAGTTCATGCCCATATTGTAGGGGATACTAATGCTTTGACTGACAGGAAAATGTCTTTGAAATGTTTCCCCCTTCAGGCAAAATACATGTGTTTCAAAATATGTCTTAGGTAATAATGTCTTCAGTTGCTAAAGTAAATCTAGTCTTGAGTATTTAAGAAGGAGGGTGTTAGGATCAAGTGAGAAAGGGTGCCTCTTTTAAGGCATATTATAAAATGGTATCCTCCTCCATCTTAGCACTACCTAGGCCAGTCCATCTGTTTATATACTGATAAAAAGAGATAATACAAATGTTTTTCAATAAACATAGTACAAGAACTAATTATTTCTTAAGTTTATAATACCGAGGGAAGCACTAAGAAGATGGATATTTCATTAATTCTGTAATTATATGTTTACTCAGAATATGACTATAACTCAGTGTTTAAATTTTACTAGTAACATGATTGTAATAAAATAAAAATGGTATGTTATAGAGCCCATTAAAGGATAAAAGTAGAATGAAGTAAACACAGTAGCAAAAGAATGGTTTTGGATTTTATATTTTAGATATTTAATTAGACCTTATAACTACATGGCTTATCTGAAATTAATGAGTCTATGGCTTATACACTTAACCAAGCCTTGTTTTTAATGAGGTTCCCTTTGTTTGACCTCAGATTTGCAGATGCATTTGAGTTTCACATATAACTGACCTATCGAACATATAATTTTGTGTTGGCCTTAGGAAGAAACTCATCTTTGGAAATTTGGTTAATGGGGCATAATGTTCACAAATGTGAGGTTATGGGACTAATTATCCAAAAAACATCTGGAAGTAGGAAGCTAAATAAAATTTAGGTGTCCATATGTACACAGAAGATCATTTACTTAAGTATTAGGGGCCCTTGATGGGTTGCAGCGAAGCCCAGACTACTGTACAATACTATTATAATTTCATGGTCGGGGGTAAAGAGAAAGAAAATGTAGAGAACCATAACTTATGATAGTCTAGGTCTATTAACTACAGCAGATTCTTCCTCCTAAGTTTCACTTTGGATTTTTGTGTCTATTTTTATGTGTATTTTTGGAGAAATTCCAAGTCAGATAATGCATACCCCAGAAAAAAACAAACCACAGAGGGGATAGAAAATTGAGCATAGGAAGAGAAAAAAATGAACCACAGCAGTTTCTTCTGTTTTCAAATATTTATTAGTCTCCTGACAATATACACCTCATAATTAAGTCACACATAATGAGGAAACAGTATTACCAAAATCTCTTAAGACTCTCTGAAGATTGCTATGAATCCCTTAGTCAGCATTCTTTGGACAAAATATTTAATCAGCTCTGAATTCATTTGCAACTTTTTTCCTAAAATATTACCTCTAGATACTTTGTCATATATTTGCCTGAAGTCAAAAATTTCTATTTCTATCTGTTCCCTTTATGTATTGATCCTATAATACTATGGAAAAAAGAAAAATTTGATCATTTTTGTCATGGCTTATTTTGAACCTTTCCATTCTGAGGATGATCACATGTCGGCTGCTTTGTTTTCTACATACTCATAATCCATCAGTTTAATATATAATTAATATGCTATCCCCTCCCTTAGCCCCTCCCATAGGAATTAGAGCATGTGAATAAGTCATACATTTTGGAACCCAGTTTCTCATGTCAGATTTAGAAAAAACAATCACTCATTTCCAACCTTACATTGCTTTTGCCATACTATGTCATTCTATAAACATAAAGACCAGGCCACCACTCCAGCGAAGAGTGTGTGGTTCTAAGAGAATAACCTTTCTTTCTTCATAGCTCTTCCTGAGCTCTTATGATTTGAGCTCCTTATTCCTCTCACCCGCAGGCTCATTGATCACTTGATTTGTGAGCTTCTTTTACCTGATCAGTAAATATATCAGCAACCTAAGTCACACTCGAGTATTATAGGTAAATATATCTGGGGAATAAAGCCTTCAATACTACACACTAAGAAATTAACCATACACATTTTCACATCACAGGCTCTTAGTAATTATAAATCATTGTAATTATCATGACTAAAATAAAAGATACTGACAATATCAAGTTCTAGAATGGATACAAAGCTACTGAAACATTCATACTGCTGCTGCTAGAAATGCAAAATAATACAACTACCCTGAAAAACAGTTTGCCTGTTTCCTATGAAGTTATAAACATACCACAATACCATATGGTCCAACAGTCCCACTTCTGGGTCTTTGCCCAACTTAAATGAAAACTAATGTTCATACAACAAAGGTTATATAAATATTTATAGTGGCTTTATTTACAATTGCCAACAACCAGAATCAACTCAAATATTCTTAATCAGGTGAATAGATAAACATACTGTGGTAAATTAACACACTGAATGCTATTCAACAATTAGGAAAAAAAAAACTATTGATATTATGCTAGAGGCAATAAACCAGTCTGAAATTTGTACACTGTTGGATTGAATTTATATAAAATTCCCCCAAAGACAAAATTACAGTAAGAGATTCATCTGTAGATCAGAGGGGCGGCCTGGAGGGAGGGTTTGTCTACAAAGGGGTAGCACAAGGGAGTTTTATGGGGGTGATGAATCTATTCTGTATTTTGACTGTGGTGGTGGTTACAAAGCAATATACATGTGTTAAAGTTCATAGATGTATACACCAAAATTGACTTTATATAACCTTTAAATACAAAATAAAAATCAGTAAGACACACTTCTCATTTGTTTAAGTATTTACCAAATTTATATGATGCCAATCTTTTTTATATGTAACTCATTAACATTCTGAACATTAATTTGTTTTCCATGCAACCTATTTAAGGAAATACTGCACCTAAAGTCCAGTGGGAAATTTATCTTGTAAGCCTGGCTATTATAACCATGCTTGACACATAATAGACCCTAAATAAGTGTGGAATACACAATTAAATTATCTCAAACATTTTCTACAAGACCTGATTTTTTTCTGGGTATTGGCTTTCATGAGATAGCTTTCAGAAATTTGTGTTACTATTTTTTCCTTGGTCTTGATTTCATTTGTTCTTTACTTCATATTCCTAAAATATGAAGGCTTTTATAGTCTTCGTATTCTGGAACATTGAGTTTCTTAGGTAATACTTACATTCCTTTGACTAGTGCTTTTTTTCTCATTTGCAATTATATTTTTTCTGAATACTAATTGATAAAGCCTCTTGTTTTGAATCATCATCCATTCAAAACTCAACTTATGATTGCACAAACCTTGTCAAACACTTTAGGGAACTTTTGATAAAATCTGTGCTACATGTCTAAGTATAGTTCTATCTCGGGTATCATAACATGCTCATTTGCTGTAGAGATTCTCATTATTGAAATAACTAAATTCTCCTTATTGATTGAAAGCAAGTTTAGATTAGTCTTATTTTTAGTCTTAAAACTAAAAAAAAAAAAATTCCCAATAATTTCCAGCTGAGAAAGTTCATTAGTGGAGTTCTCTCCATCTGTTTTTATGTCATCTACATGTTATCTAAGTCAGGTGAAATTCCTTTAGCATATCACATATGTGTGGATAACACCCAAATCCAACTCTCCAGCTTTTCCTCTCTTTTTCTTTAAGCACAAAACCCAACAAATCAAGTATGTTTTTGGCTATGTCTACCTGACAACCATGTTGATTTTTAAACTCGACATGAATCTACAACTGGCTATTCTCAAAATACTGATGATTAATCTATTTCTGCCTTAGTTTTTATATTAAAAGATAGTGGTAACTAAGTTTTTTTTCAACACTAATAGTCCATATTTTAGAGGGTTTTATTTTAATTTAATGAAACTAGTCAGTTTCCCTTCAAAAGCCAGCTCTCGTTTCTGTTTTCTTATCCATAATCAATTGACCATTTAGAAAAGCCTATACTGTTTTTTAAGGCAACACTAAATAGGTCATCTCCGCTTTTGAGTAACTTCTTTAAAGCACAGTGAAAATACAAATTATCTACCATATTCACCTGTTGGAATGACACTGATAATAAAAGGAAAGATGAATGCAAATAATGTAAAACTACTGAAAATCAGTCATACTCCATTGAACAAAACTTTTGATTCTTGGAATAAGTAGTTTTAAAAGAGAGTGCAATTGGAATATAAAAAGGATAGATGGTAAAAGGCTGATTTAGTGTCAAATAGAAATTCATAGGGTCACTGACTGAGCATAGAAAATGATGAACACCAAATATGCCTTTTTGAAGAACCAAATAATTTTCTTTATGTGGAAGATATTCAGTGGATTGAGGGAAATGTCAATAGGGGCACAGTATGAGTAACAAGAACAAATAGTTTTGAAATAGAATTTGATAAATGTTTCAAAGAAAGAATATTATTTAGTGTTACAAATAATTTAATGATGACTATGATGGTAAATGGACTTTCTGGCCTCCTTCCATTCTCTCCTTTGTTATGCCTTTTTCCCTCTGGCCATTTTATAATTTTTATGGTGACATATTGAAAGCATTTCTATGATCTGAACTCATGTTTTCTCTTTCTCCGTAGTCAACATAATCAAAGAAATCAAAGGAAATATTTTAGCCTAACTGAGCTTTCACACAGAGATATATTTCAGGAAGCACAAAGCTACGTAATATATACTAAATGGTGACCCTGAGTTTTGGTGTAAAGCCACAGAAGCACAATTAGACAGTTCAAATTCTTTTCCGACTGACTGCCCCTGCATCCCTCTTCCCTGCAGAGCTAGAGGCATTTCCTCTGGCTCTGCCCCCAGTTCACACGCACCATAGTCCGAAGCTAATTTTATCTGCTGACAAGAAGAATCTTGAAAGAGATTGCAATGTTAGTATTGGTTCTGTTCTGTCCTTGCTGTTTCCACCCCCTAGTAAATATATTTCTGGATATATTAGAGTAACAATTAATTATCCACTATCCACTTTGTTAGGAAAAGGAGTTTGCATATGGAAGACCCAAGTTTAAACTTAAAAAGAAAATAGTTGGGTCCATATTGTATCATTATCAATGTAAGTCCAAAAAGTTGGACATTATTCGTTTGGAAAAGTCCACTTAAGTTTGAGCTCAGAGTGGCAAGATAGTATCAAGGATATGCTTTATGATGTAAATTAGAAAAAGAATAAAACAAATGACTAGGTACAAATCGATTGTGTCTAGGGGGTGAAAGTATTATATACTTAAAGTGTGCCTTAATCTGGGTTTTCCTGGAAACAGATGGAAAACTGGGTGCAGAAAGTGTATAGCGGAGTGATTTTGAGAGGTAGACATGTAAGAGACTGAGGAAGACAGGAAAACAAGACAGGGGAGAGGAATAAGGTGCCCCTTATGCCCTGCAATTCAGACCTCAGCTGATCCTTCGATGAACCTCTTAGGAACCCAACTGCTGCTGAAAGTTCAGCATCAGTTCAAACTGGCCTGGAGGCAGAAAGGCATCAGAGTGAAAAGCATGGACTCTGGAACCATACTGCATGAGTTTAAGTCTCGTGCTGCCATTCCCAAGCTGTGTGGTTTGGGCAAGTTAGTTGCCCTCTTTGTGATTCAGTTTCATGATTTAAAAGGGCATAATGATAATATCTTGTGGGGTTATTTTGATGATTGAGTTGATGTAAGTGAAGTTCTTAACACATATTAAGTCCTATAGAAGTGCTAGCTGCTATAATTATTAGTAGTAGCAGTATTCATAGTAAGAGAAAAAGCAGAAGATAGTTTTTACTCAGAGTTACCCGAATTTATATTGGATGGTGTAGATGATCATCCAAGGTAATATTTAATTCTAGCATCTTAAGTTTATTAAGGGTTATGATTTGATTTATCAGCATAGGCAGGTGGTTCTGTGGGTCATGACATTCATGAGATTGCTGCTGGGTGATAAGTATAATTAAATTACCCATAGCATCTGTCCCTTTAACAAGTCACTGACAGGACATTAAGGTTTTATATTTATCCCCTATTAGTTTTTTGACATTCTAACAGTTCATTAATTCTGGTGAAAATATACTATTCTAGATGTGAATGTTTTAGATGAACATAAAAATGAGTAGTAAATTTAATGCCTTCCATTAATCAAATTTCTTTACATTGATATTTATTGAAAATCAACATCGAAAAGCAGTCTGAACTTCATAATATACATTTTTATTTATTAAATTTTCAGTTCTCCCCAAAATTAACTTACAAATGCAAAGCAATTCAAATGAAAATACTTATGATGAAATATTTCCAAAATATTCTCATTAAAATAAAAAAAGAAAAATTTAACATGTGTACACAAAATATTACAAGCACAATAATTAATGCAGTGTGAGATTAGTATAGGTATAGACAGATCAAGAGCAGTAGAATAGGATATAAACCTCAGAAAGAAACCACGTATCTATCATAATCCAGTATAAGACAGAGACATCCTGTCAAATCACTGTACATGAGAGAGGGGGAATTATCTATTAAATAAACGAGATGACACAATTGGTTAATGTTTATAACCAAAAGTAACATCTCTACACCTTTATATAAAACAATAAATTGAACAGGGAGTAAAGGTTTTGTTAAGTTCAAGACAATAAATAATGGAAAAAATGTGGTAGAAGAGTGTTCTAATCTAGTTTGGGGAAAGTCTTTCAGAATATACACTCTATGTCAGAATATGCAGAAGAAAAAATTGATTTATTTATGTGCATGGAAGTTAAAGTATTCTGAAGGTCAATACTCCCATAAACAATACTGAAGTCACCTAAATAGCAATTGAAGTACCAACCATGTCATTTGAGATTCTGAGGAAGGCGCCCAGTAGGTGGCATACTTCTCAGTTTCTCTGAGAACAGTTGTTGGCATAAATTTTCCCCAATCGCTCCTGAGTTTGAGTCACCGCTGTCTTGCTTCTTATCGAAGTCGGAACTGTGATATACTAACTGTGGGACTACATCCACTTAATTGTCACGAGGATTAAATCAATCAATGTATATAAAGCAGGATGCCTTTTAAGTAAAAACCACTCTGTGTCAGCTAGTTCTGCTATTATTTTTATTTTAGTGAATTTCATCAGTATTTTTATTGACATAACAAGTATTTGTTGGGTGCTACCATGTGTTAGGCATTGTGTTAGGAATGGATATATAATGATGAGCAAAAACAGCAATGATTGCCTCTCCTGTGAATTACAGATGTTAATCAATCATAAACTTACATCTAATTATACATATGTTATTAGTGCAAAGAAAGCATTTAATAATTTATAGATTATCTTTCAAAATATGCTTTCCCATTTCAGAACTACCATTTTTCTAGAAGTAGACCAAATTCTCCTTTCCTGGTTTTACGCACGTGTACACACACAATGGCATATGCACATAAATCATTGATTATAGACTTTATCTATATTTTGAGTCTGTAGAAGAGATTTATATTTCCATTTATCAGCATTTTTCCCTTCAAGGCTCCTAGCCTCTCTATTTTATGGGCTACCTCTACTTAGTCTTCTCCTTGAAATTCAATTTCTTTTCTATTTTAGGCAGACCAAATGAATGCTTTTCTCTTACCTGAACCTTAGTGTTCAGGTCCAAAGTCTCACATATGCACATATTAACTATTACAGCATGGTGACAACATCTATACCAACGTAAGATAACTAAGACTAGATAATGCTAGTATATGCCAAAGGAATAAAGGTTGTTTTTAGACCATACTGTAAAGGTATAATGTTTTCTAATACTAACTTCACCTTATATATCTAGGAAGATAAAAAGATTATTTGTACATAAAAATACAATTTTGGTATATTAAATGGTAAAGAAATATTTAGTCAGATAAGGATATTACAAAGAGCACATTAAATTTGGTCATAGAAAAACTGAGTTTTAATGTCAACTGTGTAACTTGCTTAGTTAAAGAAATGTAGTCAATTTTCTCAATCTATCTGAACCTCAAATTATTTCTATGTAAATATACAGAAAAATACCGTAAAGTTATTATGAGGAAAATTAGATAATTTACTTCTTTTGGAAGTGTCTTTCTAAATTAACAATGCTGTTTGATATAGCTTATAATATCCCAAAACATCAAAAAGGATAATTATTTTTTAAAAAGAAACAAATAAAAAAGCCAAAGTTAAAATAACATAAAATTATTATGCCACTCATCTACATTAATCCAGTGTCTACGACTGAACCTTAAAATTGGTTCTGAGCTGCCTGGCAACTTATATTATAAAGAAAACAAGACCAAAATCAAACAAAAATGTGGATATTTGATGGCATACTAGCACGTTTAGGGAAAAAATTTTCTCTTCAGGCCTTGAACTATATAGGTTAATACATAAGAAATGTTGAATGACATAATGGCCAATCTTTTAGACTATAATTTTGTGAAAAAAAATGCTGAAATATTTATGGATTGGGCATTTCTTATATAACCTCTGAATAAAAGCCAAAGAATAACATTAAATTTTAACTCTCTAAAAAGCATTTTAGCAGGTGTCTAGGAAAATGCCCCAGGTACATTGCTTTCTGAAGATTAGACAATATACAAAAAGCCTAGAGAACAGTCCCTAATGACTAGTTAGCATGTTGAGGTGGGGAGTCTCTTTCAGTTGATGTCTCAAGTGAATTTTTGACAAGTGTCATTTTGTAATCTACTTATACAGTGATTCTCTTTTTTAAAAAGTGCCTAGGAAACTACTTTTGTATATGCTTGATTAAAGGCTGATGCATTTTTTTAAATGGATTTATATGAATTAGAGGGTTCTCCAGAGAGACAAAATAGGATGGGTGGATGGATGGATGGATGGATAGGTAGATGAGAGGAGATGCATTAGGGAAGTTGGCTCACATAAACATGGAGACTAAGAAGTCCCACGGCAGACCATCTGCAAGCTGGAGAGCCTGGAATACCAGTTGTGTGGCTCAGTCCAAGTCCAAAAGCCTCGGAACCAAGGAAGCTGATGGTGTAAGTCAGTTGGAGGGCTAATTCCTGAGAACCTGGAGGGCTGCTGTTGTAAGTCCTGGCCTTCTGATATCTAAGTTCTGTCCAAGGGCAGGAGAAGAAGGGGGTCTCAGCTCCAGGAAAGAAAGAGAACTTGCCTTTCCTCTGCCTTTTTGTTCTACCCAGGCCCCCAGACAAGCGATGGCACTTACCCGCATTTAGGAAGGATCTTCCTCACTCAGTTCACCAACTCACATACACTAGTATCTTCTGGAAACACCCTCACAGACACACTCAGAAATAATACTTCACCAGCTGTCTAGGTATTGCTTAATCCAGTCATGCTGACATCTGAAATTAACCATCACCAAGCCAGATAGGCAAGTGAGGAAAAAAAATATTACGTGCTTACCTTACTTGCTTCAAGAGAGGTCAATACTGGTTTTAAAAGACTTGGGAAGAATGCACGCTCTCCAAGGAAGACCTGGGCTTCTCAATTAATTTGTCTCAAATAATACAGAATGTAGCATTCTATGCTCTGGATAATGTTGATATTTGGCAAAATAAACAAAAAAAACTGTTCAGAATGAAGTAAGACAAACCCAAAAATTAAGATCCATCTGCAAGTAACAGATATGAGACAAAGAAAAAAAGTCAGTTACCGCTGTCTGTCTCCTTCCTATCATGCCATATCTTCCCACACTATGCCTTTGCTGGGGCAAATGTCCGGAAGTTTGGCAAAGACAGACAGAAACCAATTCCAGATCCAGAGATAGGGTTATTCTCCCTCAGTATGGAAATGCCTGTTTCCAAAGTACACCAGGCTCTCCCTTCTCTTCATATATATTAAAATATTTTTCTTTCTGCTTGGAACATTATTCCCCCACCTTTTTCCCTAGATAATTCTTTCACATCCTTTGTGCTTTACTCCCGTGTGACTCCTGCCAATTTGCCCCTACTGTGTGCTTCCGTGGTGCCCTCTAATTCCCCAGATCATAATACTAATTGTATGATGCTGTAATGACCTGCTTCTTTATTCGTAGCCCTCACTTACCTGTAAGGTACTTGAGGATAAAGACCATGTTTCATTAGGCAACATATTTCTGGTGCTCACTTCCAGTGACCTTCACCTCTATTCCTCTTCGCTGTGGTACTCCCATGGTAACAACTTGGACCTCACCATCACAGAAAACACTTAAACTCTGACATTTTAAAGTCAGATATTTGCTTCTTTGATCAAAATTTCCTATTATTATAGCCATTTCATTTTACCCCACTATAGCTGCCAAAGAAGTATATAAAAGATAAAATTTGGGAGGACATCAAATCGACTGTAGGAAAATAAGAATGTATGTCCATATGAATGGGAGAGATTTGTGCAAGATAATGTGAATCTTATAAATTATTTGTATGAAAATCAAGAGGAGGAGAATTATATTAGGTATTAAAAACTGGAAACCATTCTGCATTAACCAAAATAAATGGCCAGCTCATCATTAGTGCCAATAAAATTTGTCATTCATAAACCTAGATAGGAAAAAATATCCAACCCTCTTCTGGTCTTACATCACCCCCCAGTCTGTTTTGTATTATCTAGTATCCATTTAATATGTATATTAAAATATTAAGACTTTAGAGAAATGCACTTTTCTTCTATTTTAAAATATGCTGGATTTTTCTAGGAAGGAATAAGATGAGTTTATATACACAACAAACTGAATTTAACTCCTATATTAGATTAATGTACAAAATTATCAAGGGATCTTTAAACTTCATAAAATATCTTGAAAGGAGATAAATTGAAATGCCTTAATCAAATATTTGCATTTATTCTCACACCAACCTAGCTTTAGAATAAAACTTATTACATCAATCTGCCTTTTGTCAATGTAGGGTATGAAACATTCTCCAAATTTGGATTTTTTCATTGTTTTTATTTTTTCTTTTTGAAATCCCATGTGATATCAGCCAGAGTTCATAAATTAGTTATCTATTGCTGCTGCAACCAATTACTACAAACTTAGTGTCTTAAACCAACACAAAATTATTATTATGCAATTCTGAGAGGCAGAAGTCTGAAATGGGTCTCACTGGACAAAAATCAAGATGTTGGCAGGGCTGTGTTCTGTCTGGGGACTGTAAGGTAAAATCTATGTATTTTTTTTTTTTTTGCCTGATCTAGTTTCTAGAGGTTACCCTTATTCCTTGTCTCATATCCTCCTTCCATCTTCAAAGCCAGCCAGTTGAGTCTTTTTTTAAATTGTGGCACACTAACACTGACTCTTCTGAAGCTTCCCTCTTCAAATTCCAAGGATCCTTGTGATTTCATTTTTCATCGAGGATATTCTCCCTATTTTACATTCAGATGATTAGCAACCTTAATGCCATCTGCAGCCATTGAAGCAAAATATATTCACAAATTATGAAGATTAGGACATAAGCATCTTTGAGGGGGACATTATTTTGCCTACTAAGTTTAAGTGTTACATGCATTTTGATCTTTAGAAAAGATATGATAAAAAGATAAAGGTACACTGGTACTCTCTTTTTATCATTTCCCTAATGATTAATGACATTAAGCATCTTGTTTTGTGTTTATTTTCATTTGCATATCTTCTTTGATGAAATGTCTGTTTGAATGTTTTGTGCCTTTTATTAGTGGGTTGTTTTCTAATTATTGAATTTCGAGAGTTCTTTGTATATTTTGAATCTAAGTTTGTTATCAGATATATTTTTTTATGTTTTGTAAATATTCTCCCCTGGTCTGTGTCTTATCTATTTATTCCTTTAACAGTGTATTTTAAATAGCAATTGTTTTTAATTTTGATAAACTTGAATTCATCCATTTTTTAGAATGGATCATTTTTGAGTGTCATATTTAACAAGATCATTGACTTACCCAAGGTCACAAAGATTTTATTCTATGTTCTACTCCAGAGGTTTATAGTATATAATCCATTTTTACTTAATTTTTATATATGTTCCAGCACCTTTTGTTTAAAAGATTATGTCTCCTCCTTTAAATTGCATTGAAATATGACAAAAATCATTGATTTTATATGTGTAGGTCTTTCTGGGCTCTCCTGTTCCATTGATCTGTTGGTTTGTCCTTTCGTAAATATTACACTGCACATGATTCTTTATAGTGAGCCTTGAAATTAGCTATAGTGAGTTGCTCAACATTGCTCTTTATAAAAATAGTTTCTGGCTATCTTAGATCATTTGACTTTCCATTTAAAAATTTAGAATCACTTGTCAATCTCTATAAAAATTTCTACTAAGATCGTTATTGAGAATGCATTGAATACACCCCTTTAAGGAAAATTGATATCTTAACAATACTGCATCTTTCAACACGTAAACACAGTATGTTTCACCATTTATTTAGGTCTTCTTGGATTGTATTCTTTAGTCATTTGAAGTTTTCAACATATGGAACTTGCATGTATTTAATTAGGTGTAAACCTAAATAATTAGAGTAGTTCCCCTTTATCCACGGGAGATACATTCCAAGACCCCCAGTTGATGCCTGAAATCACAACAGTACCCAGCTCAGTCGGAAAAAGTTTCCATTTATGTTTTCCACACACAAATTTAATGCCTTTTCCATCTTAACTAAGCACTTATCACGCACTGTGGCCATAACTTTTGCAGTTTGAGATAAAATATTAAAAAATGGCATGAATTTCTTTTTCCTTCTTCACGCTTACATGGATAGAAGATTTTTTTTTTCTTACTGTAGATCTCAGCATCTTCAGCATAGGATTTTTTTTTCTTTCCTTATTGAGAGCTGCCAACTTTTCACTTAAAAGAAGCACTTTTGGCTTCTCTTTGGCAGAATGAAATTATTAATACCAGCATCATTATTCTTGTGCTTTGTGGCCATTATGAAGTAAAATATGGGTGACTTGAACACAAGTACTAGATACTGTGATTGTGTATCTGATAACCAAGAGAGCAGATAAGTGAATACCTGGAAGGTAGGGTAGACAACATGGAGATGCTGGACGGTAGGTAAATACCTAGGAGAGAGATTGCATTATCGTATGGTATGTATAGGTTTAAATTTATAAGAACATTTCAACCTGATTTCCAAAGTGGCAGTATCATTTTGCATTTCCATCTGCCTGTATGAGCATTTCCACTCTCTCCATATCCAAACCACAACGTGCTACTTCATCTTTATAAATTCTTGCCCATGTACTGTGTAGAGATGATTCATGTCCTAGGCAGGACAAGATTTCATCTCTCTACTCAGAAGACATGCAATTTAAAATTTATGAATTATTTCTTTCTTGAATTTTCCATTTAATATTTTCAAAATTGCAGGTGATCATGGGTAACTGAAACCATGGAAATCAAAACTGCTGATAAGTGGACACTACTCTACTATACTATGGTGCTGTTACAAATAGTATTAAGTTTAAATTAAATTTCAAAAAAAATTGCCATTGTGGCCGGGCGCGGTGGCTCACGCCTGTAATCCTAGCACTCTGGGAGGCCGAGGTGGGCGGATCGTTCTGAGCTCAGGAGTTCGAGACCAGCCTGAGCAAGAGCGAGACCCCATCTCTACCCAAAAATAGAAAGAAATTAAT